>JBBPCZ010060380.1:0-12432 GCA_037974445.1 Brycinus macrolepidotus | reverse complement strand
CCCCCCCCCGACCAATCCCATATTAATGTCTATGTGTTTGAATGCAAAGTCATTAAAGTCCCTGTTGGTGTAATGGACGGGTGTCCAAATACTTTTGTCCATATAGAGTATGTCTCAAACATGCTAATGCTCTCACAGCATGCCACTCCAGCCATTAGTGTCGGATGGTAACAGAATGTTTATTTAAGTTAAATAATGAATATATCATGTTGCAGGTTCTGAAGGATAATTTTGAAAACGAAGGATGAGCTGCATTATGAACAGGAAGGAGATCAATAGACACTAAGTCTGGGTGTACAGCACTGATGGATGATAGCTGAGGTTGGCTGATATTGTGAGTCACAGGTGTCTCTACAACTGTGTCACAGTCTACAGTGGTGAAATTCAGTGGTTTATATATTAATCTGACCTCTCATGTGGTCATCAAAGTCATAGATAAAGAGAGCCCAGTAAAACAAATAACAGTTATATAGGGTTTCATTTACTTATGAAAGTGAATGCAATGCAACCTATGAAAGTGATGCAATACTGAGTGTCTTTGCTGGCAAAAGTATGTGAACCTCAATTAAATGTGAGTGTAGGTGACCTTGCACTATTCATAAAACATCAACCTGACTTTTGAGTATCAAAATTTGGTGAAGATCTTCAAAAAACAGCTCTTGATGCTTATCAGGCTGGAAGAGGACACAAAATTCCTGAGAAGTTTGGACTTTACAATACACTGTCAGACAGACAATGTACAAACACAGAACATTCAACACCACTGCCACCCTCCCCAGGAGTGGTCATCCAATTAAAATCACTCTAGCAGCAAGGTGTATAATATTATGGGAGATCACAAAGAACCCCAGGGTATCAGCTAAGGATCTGCAGGCCTTTCCTGCACTGGCTATTGTCAGTGCTCATGAGTCAAACCATCAGGCAAACACTGGACAGGAATAGTGTGTATGGGAGGATAACAAGGAAGAAGCCACTACTCTACAAGAGGAACATTGCTGCCTGATTGAAGTTTTCTAAAGACTACATGGATGAGTAAGAAGACTGCAGAGAGAATATTATGTGGACATATAAAGCACAAATAGATCTTAAAGCACAAAAATCCATCTTAAGAACCTTATCCCAGCTGTGTAGCATGGTAGTCACAGTTCAATTGTTTGGGGCTGTCTTGCTGCCACTGGTCAAAGATAGCTTTCTATCATTTGGTACTATGAATTCTGGATTGTAACAGCAAATTCTATACAAGAATGTAAGGTCATCTATAAATGGATGAAGTTGAAGTTGAAGTTTGTTGTCATATGTACAAAGTACAGCGTACAGAGCACAATGAAATTCTTACTTGAAAACCCCTCCCTCGCAGACAGAACATAAGACATGATACACAGAAGACATAGAAGACAAAGTGGTGCAGCAGCAATAAATAATAAATAATAGTCACAGGCTAAGTTGCATAATGTGAATGTGCATAATGTAAAGTGTCAGTGCATAATGTGAAGTAATATAGATATACACAGATATACATTACTGTCATTTCTCTACTTCTACACGCTGTAGGCCAGACCTTATTCAGCTTATCTGGGCTATAGGGAACATGAGTAAAAACTTCACTGAATGTCTTCTTGAAAAAAATACAAAATTTTATTGTCCACAGGATAAGACAGAATATTGACTGATATGCACAGGACAGATGCAATCTAAATGTAATTTTGATTTATTAAGTCAAACTTACAGAAAGTAAAAGCAGGGGGTCAGACAATGTTTGATGACATGATGCACATTTAGCCCATGCAGGCCCACCAACCAATCACACCCAGCCAAACTAAATGACTGACATTCTTTTAGGGTGAATCTGTGCTCTTAAAGTGAATCTGAAAACAAAGTGAATCTGAGCTAAACTACAAGCAGCAACAGAGAAAAGTTTGTGTGCATTATTTTTTCTGCCTGCATTTTCAGGAATGCACTGAATGTTGAATGTTGTGGGAAAATGAATTAGCAGATATTTCTTAAATCTGTAAACTTTTGGTGAATTCCTGTAAATTTGACTGGAGATTCTCTCCTGAACATTTGACTCTTTTAGACATTTCTGTTGTAGATCTTTTGCATTTTCTTGCTACACTGTAATCATATTTTTTGATTGAAAAATGCTCATTATCTTGGTATTCTATTTGTCTTTATTTTTTTCCTGTTTGCAGTCCCAAGAGCATGTTTGTAATCTTGTCATATTTGACACCTTCACTTAGCAACCTATACACACTCTCATCTCACCGGGCCATTCAGAGATGAGATGTGTGCTGATATGTTTAAAAAAAAATTAAGGTAACACACAGGAATACCAGAAATATAATAAATAAAAATACAATTATAATAATATTAATTACAGTACTGATTTTAATAAAATAGTCGATTTTAGCAGTTAGATTTCTGTCCTCTGCTCACTGCCGCATTGTTACAGGCCGATATCAAACGATTCGTGGCCCAGTGGTTAAGAAGCTCTGATTTAAAGCTCTAATCTGCATGTAATATTATTCTCAAAAGTGAAGCTGTGCAGTGTAAAATGTATTGCATGAGTAGTAATCTGTGGGTTGTGTAATGTGAACCTCACCATAAATGAAAACTGAAGTTGCCTCTTTCTGTTCTCCATGAGTGACCTCACACCTGTATTCTCCATAATCTGACCTCTGAACATCTCTCAGGTTCAGAGACACGTTTCCTCTCTGCAGCTCATGGATCAACACACCCACTCTGCCCTCGTAGCCCCTCCCCTCTGTCACCTGACCATTCTGGTACAGGTAAATGCAGTCTGTCCCTTTAAACCATCTGATCTCCATGGCAACAGCACTGGTTTCAGGAGAGAGGAAACAAGGTAGAGTGACATCACCACCAGCAGAGATCCAGAAATGGCATGGAAAGATTTCATATTTAGTAGGCCAACTCTTAGATCCAGATCCAGAGGGCTTTCCAGCATCTTCAGAGCGGTGAACCAGTTTAAAGTCTGAGGAACACAGATACATTTCTGTCATTTACCACAATACTGAAGAAACTGAAGGTAATTCATCAAGCACAAATACAAATGCTGAAAATAAGCAGTGTGTTTCAGAGTCAAATTGCATCAGATCAGGTTGATGTAATGGATCAGATTTTTTTCTATGGCTTTATTTGGTAGCGCATTAAGCTTTAGTTCTAAGGTGAGCACTAAGCATTAAGGTGGGCTTTAAGCTCAAAAGCAGACATTAAACAATGTAATTTCAGCATTGAAAAACATGATTCCACCAATAGAAATCTTTTAATTTTGCCATAAGTCCACTAAGCATTAAGGTGGGCTTTAAGCTCTAAAGCAGACATTAAAAATTGCCATTTCAGCATTGAAAAACATGATTCCACCAATAGGAATCTTTTAATTTAGCCATAAGTCCAGTTTATGCTGTCAGTGTTTCTGCAGTGTTAATACTTTCTCACACAGCTGCGCTTTCAGTGGCTGTTGGATTGGATCAGAGGAGGGACGGAGCGTCGCTCTTCACCAACACACATTTGTCGATCAGAACATTTGTGGCGATGCTCCTCCCTCGTTATTTATACAGGAAACTCAGGACACAGTTTAGATCCTTATTTCTCCAAAAAAAATCACAATACAATAGCTCCTGAATCTTTTCAAGTGACGTCTTTGTTTTCTGCACCAGAAAGTGTTTAGGCTGGAAAAACCAGATTACAGAGAGCAGGATCAATAAGTGGGTTATTTTTTGAGAGAACCTTAATTTTAAACACAAAGACAGCTCCCAGAATTTAAAAGTTGTCTCTGTTTCTGGTCTATTCCAAAAAAAAGACTATTTCCAAATATAATAAGATTCAGGTCAAAAATATCTCAAGGTACTGTTAAAATATGAAAGGTGACTGAACATCGTAAAAGTCTGAAAGTGAAATCTTTGACATTAATATCTCAAAATATCTTCACTGAATGCTGACAGAACCTTATAACTCCGAATTCACAATATATATGTATGAGAACTGTTCCTGTGACAAGTTCTGTATTCCCTGTCGGTTACGCTGCTGTTTCTGTTTGTAAGTGTGAAGAGGGTGGGTTTGTGGAAGGGAGTGAATATATATTAATTTGTTTGAATGTATCAGATTGATACAGGAATGAGAATATTGTCAGCAGTTTCAAAGGAAGGAGCTCATCACCTCACCATTCCATGCTCTGTGCTGATCTACTTGTAAACCTTGACTAAGAGTCTGTCTGATGAATGTATTGCTTTGCAAAAGGTTGAACAGAGATCTAAGCTATAGATTTTCCAATTATGCAATTTAATTACCTACAATTACGCTATTTTTTTCTCAACAAAGTAGGCATCCCCCATAAACTTCCATCCAATAAGGTGGTCAGACTGAAATAAATTTAGGTGGTCATTTTAAGCAGGTTCACCACATCAGATACTCTACATGACTTTCTGTATTGTAGCCACAGTAATACTGCCATCTTCTGGTCAGTAAGCCTAATATGGGTTATGACAACAGATAATCGGAGCTCTTGACTGGTCCCCCATAAGAAGACTGTGCCCTGTTGGTGGGGTCTGAGCTTGACTGAGCTCTCTGTGGGAACAGGATGACCCTCTACCTCCCCCATTAACACAGTGGAAGCATGTGTTAGCTTTCTTCCCCCAGTGAGAAGCTGCTTGTTACAGCTGCTCTCGCCCATTGTCAAGCTTTTTCTTTTTTTCCCCTATTTTCATTCTTTATTTGTTTAATTCCTCGTTACTAAAGAGTGGTAATATGCACTATTGTGTTGTACCTATTTCTCGCTTTTTACACCTATGTTCGGAAACCTGAAGTGTGGCTCCATTGTTACACTCGGGATCAGCTGTTAGCGCTCCGTTACCCAGCACAAAGGGAATATCGGGAGTGTAGCATGATGCTGCTAACGGAGACTTGACTAACTTTGCTAACTCCAGACCCGAATGTGGCACTGCTCAGATTCCAGCTGATGCGAGTGGACAGGATGAGGGAGGGCAGTGAGAGGAAAGGAGGGGGACTGGCAGTGTTGGTGAACGACACATCACTGTGAAAGAACAACTCTGTAGTAAAAACATGTTAGCCGTTAGCACGCACTGTTAGCCATTAGCATGAGACAATACTACTTCCCAAGGGAATCGCGGTGTATATTCCCCCCTCAGCTAACACGGACGCAGCTTCTGATGCTCTCCACTCTGTTCTCAGCAGGCTGCAGACACAGCACCCTCATGCCCTCCTCCTCATCTCTGGTGGCTTTAATCACGCCTCGCTGGACTCCGCATTACCCACATTCACTCAATATTTTAAATACCCCACCACAGACAATAAATCATTGGACTTACTGTATGCCAACAGCAAGGAGGCATACCAATCATCACCTCTCCCACCCCTGGGAAGATCTGATCACAGCCTGGTGTACATTTCGCTGTGTATAAGCCTCTAGCACGCAGGGAGCCAGCAGTCACCCGCACAGTGAAAAGATGGTCAGATGAGAGCGAGGAGGCTCTAAAACACTCTACTGTGCGGAAAGTGCTGTGTGATGACGAGGGGGAGGACACTGATAGTCTTGTGAACTGCATAACAGACTATATTAAATTTTAAGTAGGTAACACCGCACCCTCCAGAACTGTACGGTGTTTTCCAAACAACAAATCCTGTATTACTCCTGAAATCAAGGCCACCCTCAAGCAGAAAGAGAGGGCCTTCAAGTCAGGAAACAAGGTGGAGTTGAAGGGGGTGCAGAGGGAGCTGAAAAGACTGATAAGGGATGGGAAAGACAGCTACAGGCAGAGGATGGAGAACCAGCTGCAGCAGAACAACATCAGCAGATTCCAGAGGGGACTAAGAACCATCTCAGGCCTCAAGGAACAGAACTCTGTCGGGCAAATAAACTGAATCACTTCCACAGGTTTGATTCATCATCTGCCCCTGTCCCCCGCCCTATATCGTCCTCCCTGATGAAGCCTCCACCATCTACTGCAGACACCCCCACCCCCACCTCTCTTTTACTTCAGAAACTTCACATTTCCTCTACATTCCATGCTCACTGCCCCTTTCTCCCAACCATGACCTCCAACACACAATCAGACTGCTCCAGCCTGCCCCTGTCAACAACCCAGGTTAGGAGAAATCTGAGGAACTGAGGAAGACGGCGGGTCCAGATGGCATCTCAAGTCCTCGTGGGGAACAAGCTGGAGTACACAGGAGTGGACCATCATTTTACCATATGGATTCTGGACTACCTGACCAACAGAGTCCACCAGCTGCTTCTTGCAGACGTTCTCTGATGACTCTGCAATAATCGACCTCATCATTGATGGGGATGACAAGGAGAATAGAGAACTGACTCGGGACTTTCTGCACTGGTGCCAGCAGAACTACCTCCAGATCAACACCGGAAAAACCAAGGAGCTGGTGGTAGATTTTCGCAGACATAAACATCCTGCAGTGCAACCACTGAACATCCAGGGTCCGGACATTGAGGTTGTAGAAAGCCACACCTGAACAATAAACTGGACTGGACTCACAACACGAATGCTCTCTACAATAAAGGGCAGAGCAGGCTGTACCTACTGCAGAGGCTCAGCTCTTTCGTGGTGTGGTCTGCTGGGGCAGTAGCATCTTCACTGGGGACAGAAAGAGACTGAACAGGCTGATCTGGAGGGTCAGCTCTGTTCTAGGATGCCCTCTGGACCCACTGGAGGTTGTGAGTGACAGGGGAACTGTGGCTGGGGTTGGACATCATCTCCCACCCCATGCAGGAGACTCTGACAGCACTGAGCAGCTCCTTCAGTGGCAGGCTGCTGCACCCACAGTGTGATACCACAGGTGTTTCCTTCCAGCTGCTGTCAGACTGTACAACCAACAGCTCGCAGCTGACCACACACACACACAAGCAAACACACACATCCACACACCAAGGACTGATAAGTGCAATGGTTCTCTGATGTGCAATATTTCTTGTGCAATATCACTGTGTATCATTCGATGTCTGCTGCTACTATGTGTCTGAGGATACCCACTGTGTACAAACACACACACACATACATATACATATATATATATATATATATACACACACACGTATAAACCCACATACACACACACATACACATGCAATTTTTTGTATTTTGTGCATTTTCTATATTGTTAGATTATATAGTTTTATAGGATTTGCTGCTTCTACTTTCTTCTCTTGTTTTGTCCACTTTGTTGTTGTAACCATACAAATTTCCCACTGTGGGATTAATAAAGGGTTATCTTATCTCTTCACTCTCCCAATGTTAGCAGCACTGTGTGACTGAGGGTGTCATGTCGGGGTGTAGAGGGAGGACGGCTTACAGGAGAATTCTTGCAAAATAACTTCTTTAATGAAATCAAGCACAAGGGAAAAGCTCATAGAGCTCAAAGCAGACCATGTAACGAAAACAAAAGGCTAACACGTAGCACTTAGCTTAGTCGTTAGCTTAGCAGTTAGCTTAGCATAGCACTTAGCTGAACACATACCCTTAACCTATGACCTAACACTTAGCATAGTAGTTAGCTTAGCACTTAGCTTAGCAGTTAGCTTAGCAGTTAGCTTAGCTTAGCATGTAGCTTAGCACATACCCTTAATCTATAACATAACACTTAGCATAGTGGTTATCTTAGCACTTAGCTTAGCAGTTAGCTTTAGCTTAGCTTAGCCCTAACAAATATAGCCCTAACAAAGGATCTCAAACACAACATCCATACAACAAAGCTCTGCACCGAAGGGGAGGGAGAGACATGGCTACACGGCCGGTATACTGGTTCCAGAGCCAACCAGGCCCTTTAAGGTTCCGCAATAATCGTGGCGGAGCGGTGAGTGTCCAGAGTCCGTACTAGTAGCACAGATGCTAACGGATCACGGGAAAGGGATCCCGTGAGAGGGGGGAAATGTCCTTTGCTCAAAAGCTCTCCCACTGCCACTGGGAGAGAGGCGTTGAGTAGAGAGCACACTTTGTCCTTGAAGGAGTCCACAGCATGAACAGGGACTCACACTGGTAGACAACACTGTGACAGTCCAGCACATGCACATGAAGCACTTTTCAGTCCAGCCCGAGCGTGGCTCGAGAGAGGGAGATCCTCTACTGCCACTAGAGAAACAGTCCTTAGTACAAAAGCACTCCAGAAGTATCGGTGGGCTTCAGCTTGACTGAAACAGACACATAGGCAGAAGCATACATTGACATGAACTATACAAACCCCAAACATGCATAGCAAGACTCATAGAAGTCTATCGGTGTCCAAGCACTGACTCTCTGGACCAGCGGGGTTTTAAGGAGACACAGACACATAACCAACCAATCACACTACAGAAACAATCATCACTATAACGAGGCGTCATTAACTCAAACTAATCACAGGTGGACTCGGGTTCCCCTGCCTGGCAGCCAGCTAACAAGCTCCTTGCCTGCAACTGGCTGTCAAGCTTGGGAGAACCACACACCCACACATACATAACCTGAGTCCTTGTGTCCAGGGCTGCTTTAATTAGTACTCGGTCGACGGGCTCCTTTGGGGGCTCGACCGAGACAGACCAGACGTGACAGTGGGAAACCTAGCCGGTCATTGGAAAATGGCGATGACTAAATTTTGAGGATTAGATTGTATACAAATAAACAAACAAACATGCAAAATAAAAAGTAAGTTCACATGCTAAAAATATTTCACTCTGAACCATTCTTAAAACATTTGAGTATCTGCAATATATAGAAAAACAAAAAAGTCAATAGTTGCAGCCCTACCTGATACATGCAAGTGAAGTCCATTGCTTTTCACTTTTTGTTTTCCATGAGTGACCTCGCACCAGTATTCTCCAAAATCTGACCTCTGAACATCTCTCAGGTTCAGAGACACATTTCCTTTCTGCAGCTCATGGATCAACACACCCACTCTGCCCTCATAGCCCCTCCCCTCTGTCACCTGACCATTCTGGTACAGGTAAACGCAGTCTGTCCCTTTAAACCATCTGATCTCTGTGGCAACATCAATGGTTTCAGGATAGAGGTAACAGGGCAGAATGATATCATCACCAGTACAAAAATAGGCTCGATCCGCAAGGTAAAAATACCACCAATTTGGATTGGAGACCAGCCTCAATTCTGAAAACAGAAAGACAGAAATAACTGTCATTTATACAGTGTTCTGAAGTTTGATATAATGAAGTGTTTCTATAGATATTGATAGACAGTATGGTCATTGTTCCAGTGGTGCCTGGCTGAGTGTTGCCTGAAGGACAGAGAAAAAAGCTGGAAAAATATGGGTAAACAGTGATATCACCTTTGAATGGCTAACAGCATCCCATCAGAGACCTGAGAGTAAGCAACCCAAGCATCATCCTTAGAAAAAAATAAAATCTGAAAATCAGACTGAAAAGGATCTTTGTGATCTTTGTGATCTTTGCAGTGAAAGTGTAGTCAAACGTGGGCTGCAGGCAGAGAGGTGGTTTCAGTGGAACAGTTGGTAATCAGTAATGATCTTCTACTATACATTGTTGACCGCAGCATTCTTATATATATATTTTTTTTTTTTTTACCAGTGGGCCTTCAGCGACCAGAGAGAGGAGAACAAGAAGCCAAGAGAAAAGCTGTTGAGTCTGAGCTATGAAGTCTAAGTTGTGTTTTTTTATGGCTTTTGTTAAAGCTTTCATAAAGCCATGTAATTGAGTATTCCTGCCTTGTGTTTCTTCATGCAACCTAGAGGTTCTACATTCTTGTATCTGTTGCTGCTGCACATCACTATTTAAAGTTTGGTTTAAAGTACAAACTGTTTAGAGCTCCTTTCTCATGTATTTTTTTTTTTTTCAAAATGTAACCTGGGGCTCCCGTTAAAATGAGCGCTGGCTGAGATAAAAGAACTCAAGAGCGGAGTGGAAAAAGACCCGGGCATGGTGGGGTTTAAAATGCACTGTGGCTTGAACTCACAGGGGCCAGAGTGCAAGTCTGCCACCAAGCCTGAACAGAAGAGGAGACCTCCAGGAAACCTCAAATGTGGAAGCTTGAAAAGCAGTGGAAGACAAACCTAAAACTGCCAAAAGGGAGAACTGGCCATCCCGATCTCAGGAAACCAAAGGACGTCTCAACAAAAAAACAGGCAGAATCCGGCAGGAGTCCAGACTCTTCAGAATTTAGGAACAGTTATAGAAGAACTGTGTGCATGTGACAATGCGCTATGAGCGTTTCTGAAAATGTACAACTCCAGGCTGGCCCCTTATACAAAAATATCATGGGTTCCACAGTTTGGCAGAAATCTATAAATCACATTGGTATGGCTTGATGAAGTGATACTCGTTTGACAGTCTGCAACAGGCTCAACACCAGGCCCTCTTTGACTTACAGTGGGAACAGCGACAGTGTTTTGAAACGCTGGTGTATAAGAGGGCAGAAGATCAACAGATTCTCCAGAGTTTGATGAAGATTTTTGGCAACCCCAACAAAGTTTCTGCAAAAAAAAAAAAATCCAGCGTTCAAGCCATAAATTCGGACCTCTTAAACAATGCGGCACCAGAACCGGCCCAGTGTATGAAGCAGTGTCCTCAGATTTTCAACTGTGTTAAGGCTGTTCTCAGTGAGGGAACATTGTTGCATTCTTCTGAGTAGCAGAGGAGGAAAAACATCCTTTAACCCTCTGATTACACTCCACTCCTTTTGTTGTAACACAGATCAGGCCGAATGGTAAACAATGGGGACCTGTGACAGCAGGGGTTTGGTCAATCATCGGCTGCACAAAGGTGAGGAAAGCTGGGCCAAAGAGTGGGTATTCAGTAATGGCACCTACACACAGTTAACAGCTGCTGACCTGTTTAGCTGGTGTTTTCTCAGTAGGCTGTCCTGAGAGACAGCAGACTCAACACAGATTCAGAGAAAAAGGAAACGGTTATGAAACAGAATGCATTTTCTACTCAACGTGCAAATAAACATGCATTAGTTCACACATTAGGACTAATTTGACATTAGCTAGACATTCACCGACTTTATGCACATTTTACAAGTGCTAAAATAAAAACAAATGAAAATGTTTGTGAAGTTTACTACCAGTAGCTTCCTTCCAGTTCCATTTTTTGTAATAATAATGTGTGTCTTTTATAATTACATCACTTCTTACAGATTATATCATTTTCATCAGTAACTTCATGTTTGTATGAACATTTGTGCTGATTTTGTTTGGCTTCCCTGACTTTTCAGTCTGCTGATAGAGATCACAGAACAGGACATACAGAGATGGAAACCTGGCTTAATGGGAACATTTCTTGAGTACCTTCTACAAACAGGAGAATTCCATCGTTGTTCACTTTGTGTTCTCCATGAGTGACCTCACACCTGTAGCCTCCGCCATCTGACCTCTGAACATCTCTCAGGTTGAGAGACACGTTTCCTCTCTGCAGCTCATGAATCAACACACCCACTCTGCCCTCGTAGCCCCTCCCCTCTGTCACCTGACCATTCTGGTACAGGTAAATGCAGTCTGCCTTTTTAAACCATCTGATCTCCATAGCAACAGCACTGGTTTCAGGAGAGAGGTAACAGGGCAGGGTGACATCATCACCACAAACAACCTGAGTTTTAAAGCCCGAAGAGCTCAAGACGCTGGGTCTGAATATAAAAAGCTGAATGTCAGATGGTTTTCCCACATCTTCTGACCTGGAGACCAGTTTAAACTCTGAGAAAAAACAAATTTTAACATAAAGTTAGAATAGATAATATATAAATAAGAATAGAAATTATATGTTAAAAAAATTAAATAAATACTTCTTTCAAGTGCAATCAAAAAAGTCAGAAACTGTTTAGTATCTCGTATATTTATAAAAACCACCAAATTTTTCCTGAATTTATGAATTAGCAATAGAAAATATTTTATCTTTACCACCA
Organism: Brycinus macrolepidotus; assembly: GCA_037974445.1. NCBI lineage: Eukaryota > Metazoa > Chordata > Actinopteri > Characiformes > Alestidae > Brycinus > Brycinus macrolepidotus. The sequence continues at coordinate 541 of JBBPCZ010060380.1, read as the reverse complement.
ACACTGTCTGTTCTCTGTTAGATTCTGCTGTACTGAGTGAAGATATTTTACACAATCTTTTAATTATATACCCTGTAACCGTTTTGTGTAATTATAAATTTATTTACCGCTTTAAGTATTGATGTAAATAGGCCATGCAGCATTTATAAGCAGTTTGTGGATGGAAACAACTCTAAATCAGTTAAACAGCTATGAGGGACTTAGCTATTGACCAGTACAGCACTTTTCACAGTTCTGGAGATTGACTTCATTGTAAAACATATGTGTAAAACAGATTATGTGCTGTTAACCACCTATTAGAAGTTCAATTAACTCCCAGTTATAGAGTTGGATGTCTTGAGACCAGTCTTAAGACCAGACTTTTACGTGGTCTTAGTCTTGTCACAGTCTCGACGGTCTTTGGTCTTGGTCTTGTCTTGGTCTCAGATCCCTCGGTCTGGTCTTGGTCTCGCTGTCTTGGTCTCGCTGTCTCAGATCGACATAGTGGTCGGGAGATTTGGAGCCAACAGTATCCATGACACACAACGTAACGTTCGATAAT
>JBBPCZ010060369.1:0-12433 GCA_037974445.1 Brycinus macrolepidotus | reverse complement strand
GTGAGCCAGGCCTTCTCGTCCAACATCAGTGCCTGACCTCATAAATGCTCTACAGAATGAATGAGCACAAATTCCCAGAAAAACAACAAAATCTTGTGGAAAGCCTTCCAAGAAGAGTGGAAGCTGTTACAGCTGCAAAGAGGGGACCAACTCCATATGAAAGTCTTTGTTTGTATTTGAATGAAATGTCACTAAAGTCCCAGTTGGTATAATGGTCAGGAATCCCGATACTTTTGTCCATATAGTGTATGTCTTGGCCCTTTCTTGCTAAAACAAAAGTAACACTGATATAAGAACTGATTCTCAAACGTGAGATCATACTTCAGTGTCTGTCCACCTTTATGTAAGGTTTGTGTATCAAATCAACCATGGTTTTACCTGTAAAGTGGTCTTTCTCCAGCATTACAGGCAGGGGTCTTTGTCTTTGACAAAATAATCCGACTGATGTTCACAAATACAAGAAAGTTCACCTGCAGAATTTAACAGGCTTGTTAATAGTTTGCCTGCGCGAATGTATTGTTTAATATGGAGTTTGAATTTTTGCGCTTACAAAAATGGAGAGGAGGATGGGTGTTTTGAGTATCCACCAAAGGCTGCTGTCCAAGTCATCCCAGCATCTGTCAAACACACACATACTATATGAACAACATACTTTAATATGCTATCAACATTTAAAGGACCCATACACTACATTTTTATAGTATCCCCCCCACCCCCCAACCCCCACCCCGCAAAGTCCACTTCGACCTTTGAGTGGTTTTACGTATCAGAAATTCATCATTTATTTTTGCATGACCATTTTTCAAACTTTCTTGATCCTTTAGATTTTAAGCATGCTTTTTCGCTATTTTTGCTTTAAAACTGATACATCTTAATGACCTGCATCCTGACTGGCTGCCCTGTATTGGGAGTGAACAATATTTACATTGTACATCAAACTTGTACAAAGCAAGGTTTTGCATGATACAAGCTTTTTAAGCTGGGACATCTTACCCTTGGTTGTCAAACTCTTGCTTTAAGAGTGTCCAGATGAGTATCATAACAGATGGTATTCCTGCAATGCATCAAATCATTTTATGACAACATGAATAAATAGATACTGTACGAGTGTCTACATTAAAACAGCCACTTTTGTTCTTTTTACCCCAGCCAATCAGCATGTACCACCAGAAGGATGCACTCTTGTGGGTGAAGGTGAAGACTAGAAGAGCCTGCAGGTACAGTCCCTCCACTAGCAGCCAGTAGAAGTTAGCCAGCACAGAATACTGGAAGAACGTCACTGCAGCTTTACATGCAACCTAAGGAATTAGATCTCATAAGTATTCAATACAATCTTATTTCTAGGAGTATACCTAAGTATTCCTTAAAGTAACAGTATGTTTGATTTGTTTAAAAAAGGAAATTATGTTTTTTTGCATGATTAAGTGGTTAAGACGTAAACAGAGTGGTTTTGGTGTGAAATGCTCTGTTCTGGAGTCAGAATTGTTTACAGTGGTGGTGAATGGAACCAGTCGTCCGTCATTAAAAGCTGTCTCACAGAAAGTTATTACATGAAATGGTTATGAATGCGCTGCCTCATGCCTGCACCATTGTTTTACCAGAGTTCTTAGAAGCCTTGGCCTAAAACTAAACCCATTCATGGTGGAGGGGTACATGCAGGGTGTTGTGAGGAAAAATAGTCCCCAAAGAAAACTGATTTAGTTCAAATTTGCCACTATTCCACCATCATCAACATCCCATATAAACACACAGACGACACATGTAGGTTCAGGAGTGGGTTTGGAGAGTAAATAAAATGGCTATATTTGTGTTGGAGATGTGACATCTCTAACACAAATATTTCATTCATTCAGGACTACTGTAAAGAAATCAGTGTCTCTACAAGATCTGTTTCATTCCAATCCAATTCTGAATGGTCAAGTCAAGTTAAGTAGGTTTATTGCCATTTCAGCTATATACACTGTACACAGTGAAATGAAACAAGGTTCCTCCAGGACCATGGTGCAACACCAGAATGAAAACAGAACATCACAAGACAAAACAATACAAGTGCAGACAGGACAATAAACAGAGTGCAAAGACAGCAGGAGAGAGCGCAAGAAAAACACAAGCAAGAAAACAACAAGACAAGACAACATTTAGTGCAGTTGACATTTGAATGAATACAATATTATGACAGCTACTGTATTCTAGCATCGGAGTCATTAGGTATCCAAAAATCCAGATAAGAATAGAGGTAGGCAGCAATAAATAATTATCATGTAAATAATAGCAGCAGCAGGACAGAGAATGTGCAGTATATAATGAATAGTATTTTCAGTGACAGTTGTGGTGTAAGTTGTTTGTTTAAGGCAGAACAGGTCAGTGTGTATAGGCATTGCGTTAGGAGAGGAATGGTTGTGTTTACATCCTCTCAGTTCTGCAGAAATGTTGTGGGACTCCTTCTCAAGGCAATGAGGTTTTCGAGTGTGGTTTCAGGTTCTACCGTGGAGATGGTGCAGTGGTCAATGGTCTCGTCGGCGAATAGCACCGCATCTTTCACGAACACGGCTACGCCTCTCAGAATGAAGGAGGAGAAGAGGTTGAGGTGGATGCAGGTACGAGTGCACAGCAGCCTCCTATGGATTCACTGGAGGTTAGTAATATGAAAGGTGAAAGCACTGGTAGTGACAATGTCGCACTGTTGGGACACAGTGAAGAGTACCTGAAGACACAGAAGATGAAGATGGCGATGCAGAGAGAGCCTAGTGATACGCCATAGCCAATGGAGTACAACAGCTTCACAGTGGCGAAGTATTCTTGCTGGTACCGAAGGAGGACAGTGAAGGGACTGAGCGAGTCATTATATGATAAGCTAAAAAGGTATATTGTATATAAAATTGTATAGTACAGTGGTCACCAACCCTCCTCATGGAGATCTACTTTCCTGACATGTTTAGCTCCAACCTGTATTTTAACGTCACTAAGGAACTTCTGAACTTCATTAACCAGAGAGAGTGTGACTGGAACTATCTGGATCTCCATCACTAGGGTTGGTGACTATTAGTCACCACTAGTGCAGCAGCTATGGTCTCCACAGGCTTTCATTATAAGTACACTATGTGTTCAAAAGTATTCAGACACCTGCTTATCTAGAATTTCTTTTTAAACTGCATTGTTAGAGAGAGTTTGTCACCGCTTTGCTACAGGAACAGTCTCTACACTTCTGGGAAGGCCTGATATTAGAACATTGAGAATTTGATTGCATGAGAGAATTAGTGAGGTCAAGTACTGATGTTCTGGATAACCAACACCACTCCAACTCATTCCAAATGTATTGGAGGAAAATATCTTCATTCCAGAGAACATCCTAATGCTGAGGCCATGCTAAGCGTTGGGCATTACTCAAATGTGGTCAAAGCTTTTCTAGGGAGATCATACAAGTTGTGTGTGTGTGCAACTGAACAACAGAGATGTTATGAAGAGCAAGTGGTCACTGGAAAATTGAACCAGCTCATAATGTTCAAGATCTTTTCTGCAGGAAGCTCCCACCCTTCTGTAAAAAGAGCCAATCACTCTCGCCAACTACATTCAGTGGGGAAAAAATGGACTTTTTGAAAAAAAGAAAGGGTTTGAAATGTCACTACACTGGCAACAGTGAAACCAGTCGACTCACTGGTAAGTCTGAATACTTTTGAACATGTAACAGATTTTGATGAATAATTACAATATCAAAACATTGAATTTCTGTTCACAAAATGCATTTAATATTTATAATACTTTGTGTCCTGTGTCTTCGTCCTCACTAGTGTCCCCTGGAAGACAGGCAGCGTAATAGGGGACACTCAGACCACTCCAGCCGTCACTGGTGCAGTTGCGGATGACAACAGCTATGGCAGGAAAACATCATGTTGGACTTAGCTTTTCATGAAATATTCAGACATTCAGAATATACAGATTTTTGCTTTTTCAGTGTAGCTGAAACACTAATCACGCTACACAGTCATGCAATGAGCAAGACTACCCGTGATCCACACACAGACATGTCCGGGGCTAATAAGTCACAGTGTAGTTTTCTCAGAGGACTGTGAACAATACATAATACACCAGGTTATTAATCAACAGTAAATGTTTTATTTGAGCTTATCTGTTGAGTTCCAGGCATGTAGATCAGGTGAAATGAGTGTGGGATTGGAAGAGGTGAGCATTGCCTCCAGGAAAGCCATGTTTCTGTAGAGGCGGTGGGCAGGGCACTGACACACTTTCTCCAACACGAGCAGTAGGCCAACAGTTCACACCATCCCATTCCATCAGACAGTCTGAGAAAAGAGCAACCTCCATGCTTGACATGACTGACCCTGATGTTAATGACAACAGCTCAGTGAATAAAAGTGATTTCATTCAAAATCACAGGTTTAAACGTTTTACACGTTCCTCAAATACGCAAAAAGACAATCATATTAAAAATAGTAAATTAATAGTGCATTATCTAGAAAATACGTTGTTCTCAGAGCGAAGCGTCCATAGCGCCAAACTAGGCAGTCACTTAGGGCCTCCCCCCAACATATGATTAGTCCCTCCTGATGCCTCCCAATTCCACTGGGCTAAGGTACGGTCAATCTGACAATACCCAACACCCTTGGATCAGAGTGCTGCCAAGCAGTGCCTGCAAATTTGACAATGCCCAATGCCATTTGGTTTGGCAGGCTTGTTACCCTCTTCCCTATTAACAAAATCTTACATCGCCACCCCCTACCCCCCCCTCAGCAGGCTTGTAACCCGCAAGGTCAACAAAATCTGGCATCTGCACCCCACTCCACACCGTGGGCAACAAAATGTCATCTGTAGTTAAACCTAGTTAAAGTGAAATATTATTATATTTGTACCCAGTTAATATTTGAGCTCAATTCTGTACACTCAGTATTTAGGGTGTGCAGATGTTTCAAATTCATAACTAAACTAATTCTTTGGGGGACAGTTTTGAAATGTTGCACGAGTGCGTGAATTAAGCTGAAATTGTTTCTTGAATGTACACCTAGTGTTAGTCTGTGAAAGCCACTCTGATGCAGATCGGTGTGTACCTGTGGGTCTGTCAACTTCAGAAGGAGGTTGTTCTGAACCTTTCTGCATCTGGACACGACACTCATCCTCCCTTTCATGCAAGTGCAGCACGATTGAACATTCAGGGTGAGTGAGCTGCACCTGAAATCACCCACACATCGGACACAAGGACACATCGAGAATTGGCATGCGCCCCAAAATGGCAAAAAAATGACAGTAAACGAGTGAATCTGTTGAGAAAATTATTTCTATAAACTTACTCTATTCAGTGCACAAAGGAGGATCCAGAGGATAGCATTGTGATGCAGATCCATCCTGACGCTCTTAATGCAGGACATCCAGATCCAAGGATTTGGAAACATCAGCAACGCAGCATCAGCTCCCATCTCTTGCTGAAGTAAGTCTGTCTGATTGTGCGCCGTATGCACGTAGTGAAGAGGCACATCCCAGGTGGTATACCCCACTTTCTTGTCCACTTTGCATCTCTTACAGCATCTCCTGATGCTCCTCTTCAGAGCATCCTCAATTGGGCGCACTTGAAATGTGAAGTTTTTATGAGGTTGTTTTAAAAATGTAACACAATTAAAATATATTATATGTATTTTAGGTTATTCATCAGTAGTTTTATTCATATCTGTCAACACTGGGCTTTGAAAATGAGGGAGATTTTTTGGGGTTTTGGGGGGGGGGGGGGTGATTTGTCGACCAGAAAATTTTCATGTTGTTGAGATTAATGATGGTTTGTCAATGGGCCATAGCCATAAATTGTACTTCCAAAAGATTTATCAAATGGGCTCCAGCATAAAGTGAGAAAAGTGACTTATTGCTGTGTCTATGTCGGAAAACAGTTTTTTCTTTCTTGTTTTGGGCCTCTGTGGACTCTAAATGAAGCTTTTAGGCTGGACTAAATACAGTAAACAGCCATTTACAGCATGAGTGAACTTGCACATCTTGTCCCAGACCAAGGCCAAGATCCCCCGCAAGGTGTGCTAATGTCTCTCCTGGTGCAGAAAGGCGAAAGCAAAGTGTTAGCGGGGATAGCACTAACCTGAGGTTTGGGAACACTTGTCTTAAAAGAGAACCAACAAAATAGTATAAAACAGTTGTAGAGGACATTGATGTTTGTGGCACACCTATAATGGAACTAACAGCCCAGTCCATTCATTTTTAAAGTACCTTCCCCATGAGGAGGCTAGGTTGTGTCAACAGAAGGCAGGTGTTCTTCGGCAGGGTCCGTTCCTTTTGTGCTCTCATGCAATATTCAGGGAGGAGATCTGAGAGAGAAGTGAGAAACCAAGAATGCATTTCCCATCATGTGTGGCAGCAGGTTCTGTATGGTCTTATTAGTCTTATTTGGAATTGACCTTGTGGAAAGGCCTCATGTAGCTGTAGTGAAGGTGCAATACTCAGGATTTCCTCTTGTGTTAATAAACAATAGATCTTGATTTTAAGCAATCTTTTGGATGACTTAAAATGTAAAATCATATTAAAAAGAAATACATGATATATTGCTGATGCACACTTTTTTGGGGGGTGGGATTTTTCTTTCCAAGTCCACCCACCAACTAAGATTACCTCAGTCACATGATACCACCAACGCTGAGAGAGTGAAGACTACTACATGCTTCCTCCAAGCTGAATGAAGCTAGTCACTTAATAAGTATGGATGATTTTCAAATATTCAGATTAAATTACAAAAAATAAAAAACTATCATCTTATCTTAGAAATGTATTTTCCCTTGTTTTTACCTGCACATTACTACCAACAGAAGATGGCAGTAATGCATCTAAATGCTGTTAACCATCAGCCATTAAACAACATAAGAATTACTACCAGGCGTAAGACAGTTTATCAGGTTAAATGTGAGTGGCACGTAATTAGATTTTATTACAAAAGTCTGTTGCTAATTCAGACAATCATAGTATCACCAAAGAATGTGATCAAATATAGAGACAGAGTTGTGAAAATCGTGAAAGGGTCTCTGTCTCGTTGTCTCTGTCTCCCATCCCCACCACTTGCACAATGTGACTGGACAGCTCAATACGCTTGGAAGAGAACACTAACTCCCAATTCAGTTACATTAGCTAACAGTCAGCTAGGTAGGCTAGCATTGTGATGCACTGTGAATTCAGGAGACAGTAGGAGCCCCAAACCAGGCCAGACCCCACACTGGGTGACGTACATCTCTGGGACATCCATGCTATAGGGAACACACGGCGCCATCCTCATCACTCCTGGGAACAATGGCATGGTCAGAAAAGCCTCTCACAGATCGAGTTCCTCGAGTGGAATGTATGTGGACATACTTGTCTTAACGGCGCATACTTTTGTCATGGTGTGGTGTGTTGAAGCATGTGTTTGTACTGCGAGAATGAAAATTCTTAATTTCGGAGGACATTCTTCTGAGTCTAATTTAAAACTACATTCGGCTTTTTTGTGAAAAACTGAAACAACAGCTTTTTTCTGGGTTCTGAGGTCAAGCTCAGGGTTATGATGGAGATGTAGGCATAGAAGCACTGAGGCCATGGCATCGATGGAAAACCCAATAAAGTTAGTAGCAGGTGTGTTTGACTTTGTTTGTGTAACTTGCTGCGGAGCGTTACAGTTTTATGGCATGTCTTTAGGCCTCTGTGGCGCACTCGGGCAATGACCCTCATCAGACATAATGTGCAACCGTTAAAGAGCCTGTATCCTTTATTTTTTGGTATTTTATGTTTCCCCTGAAGTGCCACAGCAGCCTGTTTCAAATTCCCTGGTTTTGTGATGTCACAACACCCAGCGCATTTACATATTCAGCCTATAGCAGTTAAGTCCCTCCTAAGGAGAGCTTATTTATTTATACCGGTGTTAATGGCTCTGTAACTGTTAAGAAACGGTCATGTAAAAACAAATAACTGTCTTTTATATGTAAAAGTGCACAAACACAAGGGGAAAATGGACATCAGGGGGATAAAAGAAATATTAAAATTGTAGGATATGGGGTCCTTAATCAGAGCAGCTGAGTTTAGGCCCTAGTGTTTAAGCAGTGAATCAGTTAGCAAGAGGCTGTGGTGCTGAAGTGTAAACACTACTGTTACTACTATGTGCGATGAGCCAAGCCCCACAGTCAGGGTGGCAAGGAGTGGTTTGTTTTGACACGCCAAGACAGTTGCACGCCATCACTTGCGAGAAAAGGTCAAAAACGCTGGCAAAATCTGGCCCTCACTACCCACAAATGTTTTGGGAAAGAGGGTGTACGGTTAAGCCGCAAGAACAGGATCTATTAAAAGCAAGTGTCTTCAAGCGTCCCGTCGCTGTAAACACTCCTTCCAACTCCCGTCATCACTGTTGCTTATTTTGGACTGCATCAAAGCACTACAATGCAATACGTTTCCATCCATGCGGTCATCGCTACTGCCCACCACTCGCCAGCGAAACGTTATCTGAGGCAGCAAAGAAAACGAGATGCTCAGACTGCCTTGTCCTATGTACATTAGCTGTTATATACCTGAATTAAAGGAGTCTGACACAGTATGTAAACATTGTTAAAGTTTCAAAATGAGCTGCTTAGTGCTAAGTCCATAAATGGGAAAGAAAGCATAAAAAACAGCCCCCACTGGTTTTTGTGATGTCGCAAAAAAACAAAGTATCGACTTAGATCTAGCCGCCTGTTCAGCCTACAGCACTTTAGCCCTGTCCATTCAGGCTGAAACTGAAGTGTTTCAGGCCGGACGTTTTTTTGAGCGAGGCACGAGATACAGGGCGGCCAATCAGAACAGAGCGTGTTTACACCATCAGTCTTTAAGGCACAGTGACTAATTCTAAGAGGTAAAGAGATGTTGGAGAGGTTGAATAAGGATCATTTTGGGAATGTAAAACCAGCAGTCGCCACTTGGTCAAAGTGCAGCCACAGGTGGTGACCACAAATATTCACTGTTCAGTGTTTTATGACAAATGTGAAAGGAGAAATGATGGTGATCCACATAGCCTTGCAGAAATGCATAGTTCAGTAGCACCCCAAATACAGTCTAGGTCTTATGCATAGAAAAGTGAATACAAACAAAACCTTTTCCTTTGTAGACTTGCCCTTGGGGGGGGTCGGGGGGGGGGGGGGTGTGGTTGGGGGATCCAGTGTGCTCTTTCCAGTTTTAGAACTGTGAGTAATATTGCCACCTGCCACCACTTTGGATGAAGAAGGAGGAGATACGGTAGAGTATATAATAGCCAGTCCCTCTCACCTTCTTCTCCCACCAGTAGGTGTTTGGACAAGCTCCTAATTGCGTGTTCCCTGTTTCTGCCTAAGAATCAAACTGCCATGGCAACGGAGAGACAGGAGACAAAGTCTCCGACAGCAGAAGCAACGCTGAAGCCCGAGCCGCCTCCCAAAGCACCCAGCCCGGCACCAGGCCCTGCTCCGGTGGTCCCGTCCCCGGTGCCGCCCAAATCTCCTTCACCCCCAAAACCGGCGATCCAACAAGATCCTGCAATCTTGGTGAGTTAAACTCGACCAGCGCATGTGAAGAATGGGGGTGTATAACGCTAACTCACGAAACCCCTCAATCCGTATTCTGAAACGATGCGGAAACAAAACGCCGCCAGGTTAAAGTTAGGGTCACAGCAAGGTGACCTTTCATGTCAGCATTCTCTTTTCTTTATAATGCAGCACTGCTATCATATCAAGTGCATCTCCATTGAAAGGACCAATAGAAATGGTCCCAAAAAGATGCTATGTAAATATATATTAATGTTATGCTTCTCATAAAAAAGGATCATATTTCTCCCCCAAATTAAAACCTTGTTTCTCCACTCAATATTTTTTGACTGCTTGAAATCATCATTTGGAAGACCATGTCATTTTATCTCATTAAAAGGTATGCCATATCGAGAACTGCAATGTTCACGTTTTAAATATTAACCTAGAAAAAATTTTTTAGAGAAAAATGATTTTCAGTTTATATACATTTTTAATATTACTAATTATGATATAATATATGACCTAATCTATTTTTGTGCTTAATATAAGTGTTTACATCCCACGTACACGTATTCCCTCTCATTTTTTATTTACAAGTAACAGACGGACCTGATATGTTGCTGACGGGTCATTCATTGCCGAGCATGTATAGTATGTGTCACTCTATTACTGAACCATGTAGACATCTGTAATATGGACACATGCTATTTCTGCTATTGCCGCCCCCCGAAACACCCCACCCCAGCTATTTTTTTTTTCTGTCCTCATTGTTCTCACTTTAGCCCCCTGTGCCCCTAGGGATAAGCAAGGTAGATGTTATGGTATCCAGCACAGTGGCTGGGATCAAGGGAATGCAAGCGCTGATGACAGGTCGGCGGTGGGGGGCAGCGGGGGGTGGGTTAGGGGGTGTGCACAGGGTGCGACGCTGTGGACTTTTAGTCCCTGTCAGTAAACTGTTATGTGAATCTCTCTCTTTCTCACAGGTGGATTTCAGTGCTGAAGAACTCGAAGGTAAGATCTCAGGGGTCTTCTGTGGAGCTAAAGGTCACATTTCAGTAAGAACGCTTATAGATCTTAGTTTGAAATCCATTTATTCAATTTCCATGTGCAAAACACAGTCAGTAGTTCCACATATTTTAAATGACTGCACAATAATAATAATAGTTAAGTATTAACAAAAGAAATAAGCAACAAAGAACAAAAACCCACAAAAAAACACAGATAATAATGAGAGCAAGAATAGAAAACAGTGCAAGCGCAAGTGTTACACTTTACACAAGAATTGACAAATCACAGACCATCTTCCTTATCGTGCAAGGGGAGAGTTACACAATACAATTCACAATATCTTCTTATCCCATTCTTCTTTTAATAGATCATTAAAATCTCCCTGAATAATGAATGACTCAAATAGGCTCCAAATTTCCTTTAACTGAATTTTTTTTTCCTTTAATGACATGTTATCTTCAATGATAGATATAAACTCATTTCTCTTTACCAAGACAGGGGGAGGAAAAAAAAACAGAAATACAGTCTGATGCTTGGCCTGTAATAAGCTGATATCAAGGTTCTTTTGTGTTTTGCAGTGCTGAGTTTGTGTTGGATAAGGTCAAGGACAAACATTTCTGGTTTTACGAGCAGCTTTACAGACACCATTTGTTCTAACAGTCGGGAGATCCTGATCCAGAATTCCTTCACTGTCTTGCATTTTCACATGCAGTGCAATACACTTAAAACATGTTCCTGATATATATAAGCTAAACCTATTTAGTTTAACTTTAGTAATATATGTTTGTGTAATTTACATTGTAATAATTTTAGGTGGGCTTGGCTGCATTGTCTTGTCCATGTGTCTATGGAAATGTCTACTTGGATTCGATACAGTAGATTCTGTACAACCACTGATAAGCGTCCCATATACTGTGGACATCAAGCCTTTGCTGGTACAATTTTTGGTAATCACATTTTCTAAATTGGTGTGGGCAATATTAATTTTGTGTATAGATTTTGTATTTTCTGCAGACTTTTTTGGAACCAGAGTTTAAAACCACAATTTGATTTTCCAGATATGAAGTTATTTATTTTGCCGCATATTGGGCTAAAATGAGACAGTGTATTAGGTTCTTTCTAGTATTTACGATTTTTTAGACCTGGGTTATGTTATATTATATTTTCAGTCTTCAGCAGCTTTTCAGGACCAGAGAAAGCTGCACTGTATAATATCTATATTACACTGATATCATGTCGTTTGAAGTGTGGATATTCTTTGTTGCTCAATCAGACCTGATGCTGCTTTTCAAGTGAAATTCAGATTTTTTCAAATTCCTCCATAAATACATTTTTATGATGTAAACAGTATGTTTAAGTGGGATGGGTGAACCAGATGTCTCCCTCTAAAAGCTCCCTCCCAGAAAGTTATGACATGAAATGGTTATGAAAGTGCTGCCAGATGCCTGAGACATTGTTTTATCAGAGTTTTGAGAAGCTTTTAGCCTAAAACTGAAACCTATTCTTGGCAGAGGGGTGCATGCAGGGCATCATGAGGCAAAACTAGTCCCTGAAGAAAGCTGATTTAGTTCAGATGTGCCGCTGTAGTACCATCATCAGCATTCCATTCAAACACTCAGAAGACATGTGCATGTTCACTGGACTTCGATAGTACAAAAAAATGCCTAAATTTGTGTTGATGAAGTGACATTTGGTTCCTTTCACCATCACTGTATAGAAATCTGACACTCTACAGTAAACTGTTTCACTCTAAATCCACTCTGTATGACTTTGTTTCCATCTCAAAATCTGTTTGATCTGATTGGACGTCTGAATGACTGTGTTTGCATCTCAAAATCTCTGTGATCTGATTGGTACGGTGGCCCTGAAGTGCAAACCACACCAACAAATTGCTAAACACAACAACAAATTGAGAAACACAAACTAATTCA
>JBBPCZ010060358.1:0-12434 GCA_037974445.1 Brycinus macrolepidotus | reverse complement strand
CACCAGCACAAAGAGAGAGGTCACAGTCGAGCAGTAAGCTGTGGGAAACACAAACACACACACACACACACACACACACACACACACAAAGTTACGATGGATGATTATCAACTCACAGAGCACAGAAACCCAATAGTGTTGTTTTCTAAAAGGACCCTTAATCACTATTCCCTATACTGGATCACTATGTAGAACACTGTTATAGTGAACAGGGTCCCCTAATCACTATCTTTTACATTAGAGCACTATATAGGACACTATTATGGTAAGCATGGTCTCCTAATCACTGTTCCCTACACTGAAACACTATATGACACCAATATTATGACCAGGGTCCCCAGATCATTATTCCCTGCATAGGAGCCCTACATAGATCACTATTGCAGTGAACAGGCTCTCAATATCAATATATAGAAAACTATTATAGTGAATGGGGTGTCCTAATCACTATTCCCTATATTAGAGCACAATATAGAACACTGTTATAGTGAACAGGGTCCCCTAATCACTATCTTTTACATTAGAGCACTATATAGGACACTATTATAGTAAGCATGGTCTCCTAATCACTGTTCCCTACACTGAAACACTATATGACACCAATATTATGACCAGGGTCCCCGGATCATTATTCCCTGCATAGGAGCCCTACATAGATCACTATTGCAGTGAACAGGCTCTCAATATCAATATATAGAAAACTATTATAGTGAATGGGGTGTCCTAATCACTATTCCCTATATTAGAGCACAATATAGAACACTGTTATAGTGAACAGGGTCCCCTAATCACTATCTTTTACATTAGAGCACTATATAGGACACTATTATAGTAAGCATGGTCTCCTAATCACTGTTCCCTACACTGAAACACTATATGACACCAATATTATGACCAGGGTCCCCGGATCATTATTCCCTGCATGGAAGCCCTACATAGATCACTATTGCAGTGAACAGGCTCTCATTATCACTATATAGAACACTATTATAGTGAATGGGGTCTCCTAATCACTATTCCCTATATTGGAGCACAATACAGAACACTGTTACAGTGAACAGGGTTAATTAATTACTATTTTCTACATAGAAGCCCCATACAGATCATTATTGTAGTGAATGGGGTCTCCTAATCACTGTTCCCTACATTGGAGCATCAGATAGAACATTATTATAGTGAACTGAGTCCCCATAGTCACTATTTTCTACACTGGAACACTACAGAGATCACTATTATAGTGAAAAGGTTCCCCTAATCACTATTCCTTACATTGACGCACCATATAGAGCACCATTATAGTGAATGGGGTCTCCTAATCACTATTCCCTACCTTGGAATACCATTATAGTGAACAGGCTCCCCGATCACTATTCCCTACATTTGAGCACCATATAGATCACTACTGCAGTGGACAAGGTCTCCTAATCACAGTTACCTACACTAGAACACTATAGAAGGTCCTCATCATTAAATGGAAGTTATTTTGATATTTTTAATGATAGTAAACAGGCTACGTCCTTCTATCTGCATGTGTCTCCTACAGTCTGTCCGTCCTTCATAGCGCATAGGAGTGACTGAAGCCGAGTGACGCAGTGAGAAAGTTAATGTTAGGTGAACAGTGCTGTAACAGTAATTACCCTCAATGTGTCTGAAACTGTGCCGTGTTGGGTCCTTGAATTTGAGGAAAGTGTTCCTGGAAAGTCCTTGAAAAGTCCCTGAATGTGATGTTTAAGAAGGTGTAGGAACTCTGCCATCTACAATTTGCAAAACGAGCGACAGAGACGGTGCACACCAGCCCTCAGCTGCTAAACAAACAGCAGGTTAAACATGTTCAGTTAAAAATGATGCACTTTATTTGTAGATCAAATGGGGCCGACATCCCAGGAGACTGTAGGTCTACAGATCAGCACTTGCTCCTGACCCTGGGTGACCTCCCAACTTGCAGATATGTTTGTGATGGTGTTGTGGACACTCACTGGTGGGGACAGACCACAGGGACATTTCCTGGGACAGCCCATCTAAAACAGGGACATTTCCTGGGACAGCCCACCAAATATGGGGACATTTGTTGGGACAGTCCACCAAAAACAGGGAAGCTTCCTGGGACAGGCCACCAAAAACAGTGGCATTTTCTGGGACAGGCCACCAAAAACAGGGACATCTCCTGGGACAGCCCACCAAAAATGGGGACGTTTCCTGAGACAGTCCACAAAAAACAGGGACATTCCACCAAAAACAGGGGGATTTCCTGGGACAGCCGACCAAAAGCAGGGACATTTCCTCAGACCAAAAACAGTGACCAGAAATGGGGACATTTCCTGGGACATGTCCAGCCAGGGAGAGGCCACCAACTTCACAACTCCACACTGTTTGAGGAAAGTTTGTGTTGCGTACATTGTTGGGCATAAGCTTGCATTGCCAATAAATAATGGAAGCTTATGCCCACCAATCAGCATTTCAATTTTACACCACATACAGTACTGTGCAAAAGTCTTAGACCCCTGGGTAGACTGTTTCAAGCCATTACTCTGATCAGTGAGGGACTTTCTGCCAGCAAATACACAAGTTAACGTTAGAATAATTGCAAACATACAAGAAAGCATTAAATAATATCCTGGTTTGTTTTGCTTGTAAAAAGTACTTGAAGTTTTGTGAGCTGGGTGAGGAGAACACAGGTTCGGTTCCAGATTTCTCCTCGGTTCCTCCAGCCGTTGTTTGGATTTGTGAAACTCCATCAGCGGCTCCTGATTTAATCTAAAGAAAGACTGATTGAGCTGAACCCGGTGTTTGAAGTACTGAATGAGAACTACAGTGCAATACTGTTCTTCCATGAGGAGGTCTGGGAATGACACAGCAAATACATAAAATCACTATTTACTGTATTATTTGTATACATTCTAATAATTGCTTTTAAAACCTACACTGCTCAGTTAAACAGCTTTTAAATATTTTCTCCTGTATCTAAGACTTTTGAATGGTACTTTATGTCCTTTTCATGATCCACATATCCACTCAAACCACGTCAAGCAGACACCGGAGTGTAGCGCCGCCAATCAAACCTCCCACTTTCCATCCGTGCTTCAGTCGAGTGGATTTATACGCCAGAACCAATTTAGATTTGCTCCATTCGGTCAATATCCGACAGATACCGGGTGGTCCAGTCTGGTTAGCTTGAGCCGTTGAGGCACACAGTGTCCCGTTTTTCCTAAAAAACAGCTTTTATTAAGATTAAGATCAAGGCACTGAGCCAGAAGATACTCAAGAGCTGCTTTTTTATTAAAAAAGGCAAAAAACAACAAGCAAAAAAAAAATTACAGCACAGTCCATCCAAAAGTCGCCCACAGGCTTTTAACGGCACATGATCTGCTTTGCATTCCAGGCTCTGTAAAACCGTCTTTTCTTCTTAGCCACAGATGAAACTCATTTCTGAAGTTTAAGGGCATCTGTGAACTTTCCTTTATGTCCAAAAGCTGTTTTAAAAAACAGATCACTCAGTAAATCCAGATCTAATCACCCATGCATTATTTAACAGGTCAGAAAAGGCCTTCGTTCATTATTAGTCATCTGTTTCTGTGGAAGAACACCTTCAAGAAATTGATCTTCAACTGTCCAAGTTTGTCTTGATGTTCTCTGGAGGTGGGGGGCCAAAACTTCTTCACCACAGTGCTGGAATGAATCCAAGCTATTAAAAAGGAGCCATCACCGAATGGCTTATTTTTAGTCCTGCAACGTTGTGGAAATCAGCAAACTCAGTGATAACAGCAGCTTGGACCTGGACCTAATCCATGCATCCTGGAGATAAACTGCAATTTTTAATGAATTCTCTGCTCTAAAACAGCCCTTTGAGTCGCAAAATCACTCAAATGTGCAGATAAGTGTACATCTAGGACCAGGGCTTGGAAAACACTTTTTTTTTGCTTATTTAACCCCTTAAACTATAATTTCACAATACAACTTATTGGGTATTAACATCTGTAGCTTCTGAAGCTATAAGAGTGAGGCATTAAGCCTAGTCTTGGAGCATTTGGAATGGAGGTTCTCCACTAAAAGGGAGGTATAGTCCAGTACTGGGGGTTAATACCTGTCCAGGAACCTTTAAGGGGTTAAACAGGAGCTGAGGAGCTGTACTTGACAGATCTGGTCATCATAACTGTAATCAATGTTTTTACTTCATTGTCCAATAGCATGAGGCTGCATTCAAGTCAGGTCAAGCCAAGTAGGTTTACTGTCATTTAAGCAAAGCAACTTGACTTGACTTGAGTGAAGCCACATATTGTTTGACAAAATACTGCTCATGTACCATCAGCTGCTCCATTTGCACCTTTTCAGGTCTTTCCCTATTGACCTACTCATGCTCCACCCTACAAACCTCCACAGCAACGGTTGCTAGGTTGGGTAATCTTTCCAGTACTGTGACAAAAGTCTAAAACAGTTCAAAGCAGTCCAGCCCAGCTTAAGAACCTTTGCGTTGTGTCCTACAGTTTCTCATTAGTGTTAAAGGGAAACTGACCGCATTCTGTAAAGCTTGTCCAACCTAGCAACTGTAGCCATGGACAAATGAATCAGTGGGCGGAGCATGACTGAGTGACGCTTCATTTGGAGATGGAGAGGGGGATGATCTGCAGGATCACTGGGAAACAGACATGGGGATGTTGGAGGATCCGGGGCCGCTCTGAGGGGCGGGGGAGGAAGCCGTGGTTGGCTGGGACGCAGATGTTGCCGTGGCGACGGCCATGGCCGGCTCCATCTTGCTAATGTGAGTGATGAACCGGAGGCGGAGCTTCATGGCCGGCCTCAACGTGCAGATAATCTTCTCAACCTGAGAGAGAGAAAGAAAGAGTGAGGGTAAGAGATAGAAAGAGAGGGAGACAGAGAGAGAGAGAGAGAGAGAGAGAGAGAGAGAGAGAATGTTTAGTGAGTGAGTAAGTGATTAAGAGTGAGCTGAGCTTGTGCTGGTGCTCCTGCAGAGTTTTATTGCAGCTCTAATGAGATCCACCTGATTCCTCCACTCAGAAGCTCCCGAGGGTTTGTTCCTTTAGGACTGCGGAAATAATTAAAAACTGCTGAGGGTGAAGTGTGAGACGCTGCTATTAACAAGGAGTGCTGGGGTTCAGTAGATAATCACACTGTGCTGACTGCTGGCTAACTGGCCCCATCAATCAATTCATCCATCCATCCATCCATCCATCAATGCATCCATCAATCAATCAATCCATCCATCCATCCATTCATCTGTCAATCCGTCAATCCATCAATTAATCCATCCATCTATCTATTCATCTACCAATGCATCAATCCATGCATCTATCCGTCCTCTGAACCAGGCTGAGGGGGAGTACTATTCCAGCCTATCCCAGCACTTTCAGGGAGAAAGGTGTAGAAACACCCTGGACATGTCTGTCTCTCTCTCTCTCTCGCTCACACACAGAAAGACACACAGACAAAGAACCTTCGGCCGTCCGGACCGGGAATCAAACCCAGGACCTTCAATTACAGAGTTTCCACCAGCAGTGTAAAGTCTAGCAAGAGGGAAACAACACTCTTGCTAAAGGAGCTAAAACATTCAGACAGCAGAGAGGAGATCTGCAGAATCAAGGCTGTGTACAGAGGAAAGGCCAGGTGTGTGTGTGTGTGTATGTGTGTGTGTGTGTGAGAGAGAGCGAGAGAGAGACAGAGAGAGAGAGAGAGAGACCTGGTCTTTGACGCTGTCCCCTGTGAACATGTATTTGATGTGGTAGAGGAAGTCACAGATGGGGTCCATGTATGTCAGGTGTTTACTGTGGAGATCCACAGCCTGCAGCATCTCATAGAACGCTACTCCAATCTGAGAGAGAGAGAGAGAGAGAGAGAGAGAGAGAGAGAGAGAGAGAGAGACAGAGAGAGACAGAGAGAGAGAAAGCACAAATTAATATAGAATACGGGTGAATAAAAGAAATTTTAAAAATCTGCATAGAAAAAAACTGTAGATATGCATAACTATTTAAATCAGTATTTTCAAGTTCTGCTCTGAATATTTTATGTTTTTCCTGCTTTGGACACACCTGATCCAACTAATCAGCTCATTAACAGCCGTTAAAGCAGGGAAAGAACTAAACAGTGCAGGGCAGTGGGCCTGTCGGACCCAGACTGGGACACTCTGGTTTAAACAGTACAACATCAAGAATAAAAACAGAGCACCAAGATTTGTTTGTATTTATATGGCCCAATAATTTTATTCTGGTAAAAAAAGAGAAAAAAAATACTATTATAATCCATTATAATCAATTCTGCCGAAATTTGAATTTTGTGCACAAAATGTGAACTACTCATGCATCAATGATTTTTTTCAGTCTAAGCAGATGCACATATATAGATATTTTGCATTCACAGTCTGGCTGGTTAGCCTGAAATAATAATATTGTGAAATATTATCTGCATAGAATAGAAGTGATGCTGATTCTGGCTATATTAGTTGTAATGGACACACTGGAGCAGGTGTGTCTGCTCAACATGGTTTCAAAGGTGTGTGTGTGGTCCAGGAGCAGGTGTTTTTGTGTAGACATATAAATAGGTTTCCGTGCCAAAGATGGTTTCAAGTGTGTGTGTGTGTGTGTGTGTGTGTGTGTGTGTGTGTGAGACATCAAAATACTAGATATGGCACATAATACTAGGTTAGATATGGCACATCCAGAAGAGGATGTGTGTGAATGCTACACTGAAGGGGGCTGGTATGGAAAATGGAAGGGCAAAAAGTAAGGCCTATAATATGAATAATAAAATGTTTGGAGAAGAGCAGTGACAATGTAGATAAATACTGTACTGCATACAGTCTTAAGGGTTGAGATCAAGAATGCAAATGTCTAGCCTCTGTAGCTCTGTAGTTGTGGATGGATGGATGGTTGGGTGGTTGGTTGAATAGATTAATGGTTGGGTGGTTGGTTGAATAGATTAATGGTTGGGTAGTTGGACGGATGGATGGTTGAACAGTTGGATGGTTGGACGGATGGATGAACGGTTGGACGGTTGGACGGATGGATGAACGGTTGGACGGTTGGACGGATGGATGAACGGTTGGACGGTTGGACGGATGGATGAACGGTTGGACGGATGGATGAACGGTTGGACGGATGGACGGATGGATGAACGGTTGGACGGATGGACGGACGGATGAACGGTTGGACGGATGGACGGATGGATGAACGGTTGGACGGATGGACGGGTGGATGGTTGGACGGGTGGATGGTTGGACGGTTGGATGGTTGGACGGTTGGATGGTTGGACGGTTGGATGAACGGTTGGATGGTTGGACGGATGGATGAACGGTTGGATGGTTGGACGGATGGATGAACGGTTGGATGGTTGGACGGATGGATGAATGGTTGGATGGTTGGACGGGTGGATGGTTGGACGGTTGGATGGGTGGACGGATGGATGAACGGTTGGACGGATGGACGGGTGGATGGTTGGACGGATGGACAGTTGGATGGTTGGACGGTTGGACGGATGGATGGACGGTTGGATGGTTGGACGGATGGATGAACGGTTGGATGGTTGGACGGGTGGATGGTTGGACGGATGGATGGTTGGACGGGTGGATGGTTGGACGGATGGATGGTTGGACGGGTGGATGGTTGGACGGGTGGATGGTTGGACGGGTGGATGGTTGGGCGGGTGGATGGTTGGACGGGTGGATGGATGGTTAAACGGGTGGATGGTTGGACGGGTGGATGGATGGTTAAACGGGTGGATGGTTGAACGGGTGGATGGTTGAACGGGTGGATGGTTGAACGGGTGGATGGTTGGTTGGTTGGTTGGTTGAACGGGTGGATGGATGGTTGGTTGGTTGAACGGGTGGATGGTTGGTTGGTTGGTTGAACGGGTGGATGGTTGGTTGGTTGGCTGAACGGGTGGATGGTTGGTTGGTTGGCTGAACGGGTGGATGGTTGGTTGGTTGGTTGAACGGGTGGATGGTTGGGTGGTTGGTTGAACGGGTGGATGGTTGGTTGGTTGAGCGGGTGGATGGTTGGTTGGTTGAACGGGTGGATGGAGGGTTGGTTGAACGGATGGATGGTTGGATGGATACATGTGCAGATGGATAGATTAATGGTTGGATGGATGGATGTCCAGATGAGTGGATGATGGATGAATGGATGGATGGTTGGTTGGTTGAATGGGTGAATAATTGGCTGTTTGAATGGGTGGTTGGTTGGTTGGTTGAACAGGTGGATGGTTGGTTGTTTGAACGGGTGGATGGTTGGTTGTTTGAATGGGTGGATGATTGGTTGGTTGAATGGGTGGATGGACGGATGGTTGGTTGATTGGGTGGATGGACGGATGGTTAGTCGAACGGATGGACGGATGGTTAGTCGAACGGACGGACGGATGGTTAGTCGAACGGATGGATGGTTGGTTGAACGGATGGATGGTTGATTGGTTGAACGGATGGGTGGTTGGTTGAACGGATGGATGGTTGGATGGACTGATGGGTGGTTGGTTGAATGGATGGATGGTTGGATGAACTGATGGTTGGTTGGATGGATGGATGGATGGATAAGAACAGATGGATGGAAATATACACAGCTATCTAAATAACTACGAAGACAGATAGACAGACAAACAGTTACACACACACACAGCTAGACAGTTAGACAGATGGCTAACAAGCCACACAAAGTTTTCGAAAAAGGAAAAAAGTGAAAGTAATCTCATTTCTGGCTGCTGTAACGCTGTAGAGCCGCTGCCTGGTTTGCCAGCTGACGCTCAGCTTTTGTAGTTTGTATTAGTTCACTGCTCAACTAGAAAAAGCCAGAAAATCAGGACGAGTCTGGATAATTACATCACCTAAACAAAAAGATGGACTGAATGGAACAAACGGCGCTGAATCAGCCTCCTGCTCAACCGGAAAATAAAAGCCAGACTTTTGACATGAAAGGTTAATTAAATTGCATAAAAATAGCAGGTAAAATGAGCTAAATTGAAACATGACAGCTTCACTCTGACTGGCTGTGAATATGAATGCTTGCTCTGACTGGAGAAAGTTAATCCTGTCATAATGATTCATCTCACTGGAGACAGAGCAATGGCCCAAGTGAAATGATTTTTTGTATTATTTAAATGCTACATTCTCCCTGTTCTCTGTATTTGTCAGGATCATCAGAGTGTCCTCCATGGTATGAAGAGCAGCTTTTGAACAGTTTTCTTAGGCAAACTGTTGTTAAAAACACAAATCAAAGGTCTTTAGGTCCAAAAAGTGGTTTAAACACCTTAAAAGGCAATCTGACGTTCATGTCTTTGGACTGTGGGAGGAAACCGGAGGTCCTGGTGAAAACCTGCTTAGGATTTAACTCTTCAGCGGGACAGTTTTTTTTGCTTGTGCACCAGCGTTCCATACTACAATTTGACAATGTTACTTTCTATTGTGAATAGTTCATGTATTCGCTCCGGTTGCACCACCTGACTGGTGGTAAGGTGTGTAATCAAAGCAACAGCTTGTCAGGTTCACCTGCTCGTGTTGTTTTGATGCGTGTCAGGTGGCACAAAAGTTGTGCAAGGCAAAACAGTATTTTTTTTTTACTAACAGCATCGAACAGCGAGTGGGTGTTTCTTGGCTGTGTGTGTTGTGCTCTTGAGTGTCCTGCACAGCGCTTTTTTGCAGCCCGAGTTTTGTGTTATTTAGTTACTGATCCATGGTCAAATGTATAAAAGTATAAATATAAAACTAATTGTAAAAATGATGGAATAACGACGGTAACCTTGAATCTCTATTAACCTGCAGTGTTGATCAGCAGTTAGAGCACGTTACATTGTTCATTAATGAACGTTTCAAAACACATCAGTGTGACGGTACACTTTAATGGAATGTAGACAGACGGCGCAACTGTGTGACATGCTGAAGGGTTAATGTAAATGTAAATTATTACAGTGGCAAAAACATGCAGGTCTGAATAAAAAATGAGGTCTCTAAAACTAGCGTGGTGTGTGTGTGTGTTTGTGTGTGTACCTCCAGCATGCAGCGTGTCCTCTCCTGCTGGAAGCGCTGTAAGAACGGCCCCACCAGGTGGTAGATGTAGAGGAGCTGGAACTCAGTCTTCACCAGTGGCTTCAGCACCTCCGAGAGAAACCTGAAACCACAAACAAGCATCACTAGGACTCTAACAGTGCACTCGTTCTTAATAGGTCAAGATTAAAATAAAGAGTTAATAAACTAATCTACAGTTCGAGTTGGTGACAGTCCTCCAGACTTTAAGATGTTCAGTTGGAGAACCGTTGTGTAGCTGAGCAAGTTAATCTGAGAACAGAAGCACAATATTTTAAGACTTAAAATATTAATATCTGTTTGGATCTGGATATGGCCTGCGGTTCACTGAGACTTAGAAAGGGACGAATGTTTTAGAATCATTTCTACATGGTGCACATGGAAAATACGGGGGCTGATCTGAGACACGCTCTTCAGTCGACCACAGAACTATTTCTGCAGAAGCCTCGAGTCAGAGAGAGAGAGAGAGAGAGAGAGAGAGAGAGAGAGAGAGAGAGAGAGAGAGAGAGAGAGAGAGAGAGAGAGAGAAGGATAGAAAAGAGAGGAAAAAGAAAAGAAAGCGAGAAGGAAAGGAGAAGGAGGGGAAGAGAAAGAGGGAGAAAAGAGGGAAGGGAGAGAGAGAGAGAGAGAGAGTTTGACTGGCAGAATTTGAAGGGAAGAGAAAAAGAAAAGGACAGAAAAGAGGAACAATAGAGAACAAGAAGGGAGAGGAAGCGAGAGAGAAGGACACAAGGGGGAGGAAAGAGAGGAACAATAAGACTGGGTGAGAGAGAGAAAGAGAGGTGAATTGGTACAATAAGAGAGAAGAGAGGAGAGAAAAAAGAGGAAAAAAGAAAACAGAGTGAGAGAGAAAGAGAGTGAATGGGGGCATATCTGAATTGTTACTGCCAGCTTTGGATTGCATCAGTGGAGTTAAAAAAAAAAAAAAAAAAAAAAGCAGATTCTCCTTGAGCTGTACTCAATCTGTCTGTCTCTCTTGTGTGTGTGTGTGTGAGAGAGAGAGAGAGAGAGAGAAAGAGGGAAAGAAAATGTCACCAGGCATAGCGGACACACTCCAATGCCTGTGTTACGGCATGTCTCTTCTTAAAGAAGTCTGAGTAACACACACACACACACACACTTTTATACAATATAAGGACATGGGGGGTATCAGGGGGGTCATATATAAGTTCCATATATCTCTCTCTCTCTCCCTCTGTGCTTTATAGGTATAGACTGTGGTCCATCTGTCTCTCTCTATCATCTGTTACCCCCTTTTAATGATCAGGACCCCCACAGGACCACAAATGAACAGATTTTATTAGGCTGGTGGATCATAACACTGACATGGTGGTGGTCCTGTTAGTTTGTGTGCTGCTGGGCTGAGAAGAGTCCAACAACCAAAAATATTCAGCCAGCAGCGTCCTGTGTCCAGAAACTGACCACTGAAAGACTAGAGGATGACCAACACAAACGGTGTAGCATCAGATGAACCATCATCAGTAACTTCACATCTGCAAGACAGACCAACAGATTAACAGAGTGGACACAATAGAGCGGACAGTGAGTGGGCACAGAGTGGACAGGTTAAAAGAGTGGACAGTGAGTGGACACAGAGTGGAAAGGTTAAAAGAGTGGACAGTGAGTGGACACAGAGTGGACAGGTTAAAAGAGTGGACAGTGAGTGGACAGGTTAAAAGAGTGGACAGTGAGTGGACACAGAGTGGACAGGTTAAAAGAGTGGACAGTGAGTGGACACAGAGTCGACAAGTAAAAAGAGTGGACAATGAGTGGACACAGAGTGGAAAGGTTAAAAGAGGGGACAGTGAGGGGACACAACAGAGTAGATGGTGAGTGGACACAATAGAGTGAACAGTGTGTGGACACAATAGAGTGGACAGTGAGTGGACACAATAGAGTGGACAGTGGGTGGACACTGTTTAAAAACTGCAGCACTACTTTGTCCTTAAATGCACAAAAAATGAGAAACACACACAAACACACACACAGCAGAGGCCCAGCGGTGTGGAATGTAAGTGTCATACTTGGACAGTTGTGACAGATCCATCAAAACAAAGCAGGAGCCGCATTCTCCTAAGAGCAACGTCCTCCACTCCCGGAGGCCAGACAGACACATCCAGCGCTGCACACACTGTGCACAGACACGCACAGACACACACGCACACAGGCACACACACAGGCGCGCACACACAGGCGCGCACACACAGGCACGCACACACAGGCACGCACACACAGGCACACACACACAGACACACACAGACACACAGACACACACAGACACACAGACACACACACACAGACACACACACAGGCACGCACACACAGGCACGCACACACAGGCACGCACACAGGCACGCACACAGGCACGCACACAGGCACGCACACAGACACGCACACAGGCACACAGGCACACAGGCAC
>JBBPCZ010060337.1:0-12436 GCA_037974445.1 Brycinus macrolepidotus | reverse complement strand
CAGACATTAGGCCCCTCCCACACTGCAGGATGTTACACCCATCCCCCTCACACACTTACTCTCTCTCTCACACACACACACAAACACACACACACACACACACACACACACACACACACTACAGACATTGGGCCCCTCCCACACTGCAGGATGTTGGAGGTGTGTGTGTGTGTGTGTGTGTGTGCATGCACGTGTGGTTTTGAAGGTGTGTGTGTGTGTGCGTGTAGTGTTGGAGGTGTGAGTGTGTGGTGTTGAAGGGGTGTGTGTGTGTGTGTGTGTGTAAGTGTGTGTGTGGTGTTGAAGGTGTGTGTGGGTGTGTTTGGTGAAGGTGTGTGGGTGTGTTTGGTAAAGGTGTGTTTGGTGAAGGGGTGTGTGTGTGGGTGTGTTTGGTGAAGGTGTGTGTGGGTGTGTTTGGTGAAGGTGTGTGTGGGTGTGTTTGGTGAAGGTGGGTGTGTTTGGTGAAGGTGTGTGGTGTGTGTGTGTGTGTGTTTGGTGAAGATGTGTGTGTGGTGTTGAAGGTCTGTGTGTGTGGTGGTGAAGGTGTGTGGTGTGTTTGGTGAAGGTGTGTGAGTGTGTGTGGTGTGTGTGTGGGTGTGTTTGGTGAAGGTGTGTGTGGGTGTGTTTGAAGGTGTGTGTGGTGTGTGGGTGTGTTTGGTGAAGGTGTGTGGGTGTGTGTGGGTGTGTTTGGTGAGGTTGTGTGTGGTGTGTGTGGGTGTGTTTGGTGAAGGTGTGTGGGTGTGTTTGGTGAAGGTGTGTGGGTGTGTTTGGTGAAGGTGTGTAGGGGTGTGGGTGTGTTTGGTGAAGGTGTGTGGGTGTGTTTGGTGAAGGTGTGTGGGTGTGGGTGTGTTTGGTGAAGGTGTGTGTGTGGTGTGTGTGTGTGTGTTTGGTGAAGGTGTGTGTGTGGTGAAGGTGTGTGCGGTGTGTGTGTGCGGTGTGTGTGTGATGTGTGTGTGGTGAGGGGGTGTTTCAGGTGTGTGAATGTTTCTCTTCCAGCCGGAGTTCCTGCAGGAGGCCACCCTGCTGATGGCGAAGCTGTGTTATGTGGAGGGCGACCACCGGGAGGCGCTGAATCTCTACGGTCGGGTGAATCTGGACGAGCTGCAGCTGGTCGGAGCTCCGGTTTATCGCCTGTCCATGATCGCGGAGGCCTACGCCACCAGGGGTCAGTTCTGAAGACCACCCGCCCTGCGGACTGTGGAGTTCCTCTTTTCATATCGTAACTCCCGCCCCGGCTCCTCCTCTGGCGGACGGCAGGCTGTCAGAAAGCCCGTGTGATCGTACAGCCTGTCCGTTCATCGCGAGCTGCGAATGTAAAGGCCAGATTTTCAGATGGCTGGAAAAATGAGTACAAAACAAGAAATTAAAGAAATTAAGGAATTATTGTAGATTTGACCTCAGTACACTTTACATGATAATCACAAAATGGCAGCAGTGGATCAGTGTGTTAATAAAATACTAGAATAGTTCAACTACACCACCCTCACCAGTACCGCACACACTGATCAACTGATCAAACGCTCGCTGATCACTGTGGCGGACGGTCCGATCACAGGGAGTGTTACTGGGTGTTTTGATAAATTGAGATATTCAAGGTTAAAGATCAGCCAAAATCGTTTACAGTACAGACACTGAGTCCCTGAGGTCTTTTAAAGGAATTTTCGTTATTTTTTTTCCGTTGTGTGTGTGGGCTTGTGAACCAAAACTATAATTCATAATTCACTTCGATCAGTTCATACATGGTCGTTTTCCAAACTTGGTTTGTCTTTTAGAATTAATCAGGCTGTTTTTGTTAGTGTGCCCTTAAGACTGATACATGTAAATGGCCTTATTTCTGATTGGTTGCCCTGTAGTGCGGCTTGTTCAGGAGACAGCACTGGGCTGAAAGCTGCTTTAGAGCTTCAGCATGAATGGGTGGGGCTAAAGTACTGGAGGCTGAAAAAGGAGACGAATGTAAAGGTTGGTTTTGTGACACAAAACGTACCATTTGACACAATATTTACGTACTTTTTAATTCAATATTTTAAACCTGTTTAATTCCAGAAAAGGAATTTGGGCCCTTAACAATTTGGAAAGCGTCTCCATCGCAGTATGTATCAGTAAAATCCTGATACTGATGTTCTGTCCCTGTCATGCAGCTCCAGTTCTGCTCTGGTAGGACGAGTGTCTTCAGCCTGACCCAGAGACACAGGATAGGGACGCACTGGGGTCGCGCTTTTGTGTCCTGCTGGTCTGTCTGGGACACCTGGGACACGTCCTGCTACTCTCAGACCCACTGAAATATATATGCATATAAGTATAGATAGATATATATATATATATATATATATGTGTGTGTGTGTGTGTGTGTGTATGCATACACATGCACACATGAAGACGAGGGGGTTCGGTCCGGTCCGGTCCCGGGGGCCGCTGTCCACCACAGGTGTGTTTGAGCAGATCAGCTCACTGTGCTGAACATCGGACCTCCAGGACCGAATCTGAACCGCCTGCCTGTCAGAACAGACTGTTTCAAACACCAGCTCATTTACATACATTTACATACTGCTGCGGTTTAGCCCTGCCCACGCAGTACACAGCGCTTTAGCTCCACCCTCTCACTCTGACACTGTTAGGGCTGTTTCAGACCGGACTGCTTCTAAATAGGGGTCAGCCAATCAGAACAGAGCACATTTACATATTAGTGTGTTATATTGTGAGGGGAGAAGAGGCTGGAGATGAATGAGAAATGGGGTGAGTGGAGCTCAGGGGGAGATACATTCAGGAGACGGTGGAGTGGTTCCTGAAGTCGGTTGATCTGAGCTGTGGTTCTGCTGGTCCAGGTCTCTGTCTGGAGAAGCTGCCGGCGGCGTCCCCGTCCCTGTCCAGCCGCCCGGCCGAGCGCGAGCAGGACATCCTGACCTGCTACGAGAAATCTGGAGACATCGCCCTGCTCTACCTGCAGGAGGTGGAGAAGGTACTTCTGCACATACACACACACACACACACGTACACACACACACTGCTCCCCACACACACACACTGCTCCCCACACACACACAAACACTATGAAATGTTTAAAAACTTCCAATGTCCATAGTTCAATGCAACCTTCTACTGAGTCTGTCTTATGCCACTACAGCCTCCAAACACGTTCACCCCAGCTCCACACACTGCAGTACAGAACACACCACACAAATGTGCCTAGCACACACAAAAAGCTGCCTGCCCTCTCTCTCTTCAAACACATCCTTACACTTTTTAGCTGGATGTCATCAGATTATGCAACATCTGAGGGTAAGTTCCCCACGAAGTCTATCACATTATTTAAAATATATATATATATAGGAACAAAGGCACAAAGTAGATCCATTTTTTGTGAAATTCAAATTTCTAACAAACTGAAAGGAATAAAAGTCAAATGAAAACCAACCGAGTTGTCGGTACTTTGAAACATTTTTTAAGCAGTAATCAGCAACATGTTTTTTTAAACTTTTTTTCATGCAATCTTAAAGAAACAGTACTGTGAAAAAATCAGATTGTGGTCAATCAGTCAAGACCTGTTTGGAGCTGAATTTTTTCTCTTTAGTTTAGCATTGTAGTTACAAGGTTAACGTTGCTAACAAACACTAACACTAAACCTCAAACACTGGATCACTGTAAGACATACTGTATCCTAAACCACACTGACAGATCTGCTGCACATTACATTTTGGGAATGTATTTAGGGAACAAGTTTTAGGTGACTATTGACTTTGTGTTTGTGACCAACATTACCCCTGTAGCTTCAGTGCTTATTAAAACAAGCTCCAAAAGCCTTGACTGATTGACTATGTTTGACTTAAGTATAAAGTAGAGTAAATTAGATTTTATTTTGAACTATTACTATAAATGTAATTAAATAGTGTGATGATTTTTCATAATTAGTAGAGACTAAGGTTTTCACAAGGTTTGTCCCGCCTATCCTGCCTCTTGTGGAGAAGAAATGGAAAGGGTGTTCAGTTTCAGGGCAGTGGCTATTTTTAGAAAACCATTTTGCCTAAGCCCTAGTTCTCTTCTGGTCGCTTGAACATGATTTAGTGTGTTGCTTCACTAAAAATCTGTATCTAGCCTGTATAACTAGTTCTAGAATCACCATGAAGCCGCCTGATTTTTTCCCTAATTTGCCTTAAAGAACAGGCTGAGAATAGCAGCAGGAGTGGAACAGCACTGATATGACCCAACTAAACCTGCAGGACAGGGCAGGAAATGCTTCATGCTAATTTTGCTATGTTATGGTATGTTTTTTAGCAGCCGGTTCCAGCAGGTTAGAGCCAGGTAAGGTAGAATAATACTAGGAGTGCCATTATTGGGATGTTTTTCAGTGCACTCCTAGGAGTTCCCTGCCAAATAGACTGCACAGAGTTTTCACACGTTTCAAGGATGTTTCCAAACCCTAGGGAGTGAAAATGTTCTTTTGGATAGAAACTACAAACTGTGTAGAGAGTAGTAAACAACGCTTTATCATTTTACAGGAAGAGGCAGAAAAGTTTACCCATAAGGCACTGCACGTTTCTTGGAGAGTATGTGTTGCTTTTGTGTTTAATGATGACATTGCAGGGTATTTCGAGTGCAAGCAAGGGCAGTTCTCTTAGCCCACATATCATGCTCAGTGTGTAGAGAATATAACAGCCCTCCTTAGGGACGTTGTAGAATTGAATGTGGCTGCTGGCACTCATTGGCTCTCAGAATGCCTCCAATGCAGTCACACTGTGAGGTCAGAACTAACCATGATATAATAAATACTTCTACTACTACTACTATTACTACTACTACTACTACTACTACTACTAACAATAATAATAATAAATAACTGTATATGGTGGAGTTTGAGTTTTTATTTTATGTTTGTACTTTCATGATCTGCAGTAGCTGAGCACTGTTAAACTTAACGCTGCAGTTTCATGAGAGCCTACCTCCTTCTGGCCACTTTAAGGTGTGTTTTAGGGTGCTAAAACACAAGCTGCTTGATGTACCCAGAGTGAAAATATATGCAGTGTTGTAGGCTACTAGCCCACATTTGGACAATCTGATTGCTTAGCATATGTGAATAAAATTAGTACTATTCTCTTTTACCACATTATATATCCTGTTTATATATTAGACATCCTGTTTGTAAATTATAATACTATATAATCATTCAAATGGGAAAAAGGTTATTTATTTTGTATGACGTCATGTAAAAACAATGTCATAAGTGTCAGGACTGGTCTGTCACTGTATGCCCAGTGTAGCGTGGTGGATGAACCCAATCGCGGAGTAACACGAGAGAGTAGGCAAACCACGCACTTTGATCTGAGAATGCTCTACGGAGAGTAAGGGCTCCCACCGGGAGTCCGCGTTCTCACTCACACACACAGTCGAGAACAAGGAGGATTTGGAGTACTCACGGAACCGTGGAGTTGGAACAGGGTAGAAGTCGGCTCGGGCATGAAGATGTATGACTGAGCGGTGAGTACCTCCATCTCCTTGTTTATATACTGAGTGACGCGTCTCATTTCCGGTGCCTCGTGCGTGTCACTGGGCTGGTGTGCGTGACAATAAGATTTGTATGGGTTATGTAAAAACATAAAAAATAATAAATGAATTATTTTTATAGTAATTTATAGTTTTAAGTTTCACATACAGACCTGCACTAAATCCAGGTGTGATTGCTAGGGACGGCTTGATCCAGTTTTTTGCCCCGATCTGATTCAAGCATCTTAATGTTGAGTATTGACCAATGCAGATCTGATCCGATCTTTGTATTTTCATAGATAATATAGCCACTACTGTAAAATGAATTCCTTTTTAGTATACACAAAATGTGACCCTCCAAACTGATACTGGTTACAGTTCACAAGTGAAAAATGTGGCAAGAGTGTATTTTGTGCACACTTCTGGTAGCTTAGAATCTGCAATGAAAAAGGCCAAAAGCATAAAAACCATTCACTCACATTTCATATACCCACGCCACTTCAGATGAAAGGTGACTAGCTCAAACACAGTCAAAACACCTGCATGGTTTCCGTTTACTGCATTTAGCAGATGCTGTTATCCAGAGCGACGTACATCAGTGCTTTAGTAGTCCACATCTGTTCCTCATACCTGTAGAGCTAGACTTAAATCAACATCTGCTTTAAACCAAGTTACTGCTAGCTACACACCTTAATAAACCCTGTCAGAAAGAAAAAACAAGTCAGAGGTTAATACACAAGTAAGGAAAAACAGTTAAGAGGGTAAGTGCCTGAGGGATTTTTTAAAAATATAGGAAAAGATGTATAAGAGATAAGCGAGAGGACTGGTTAGTCACTGAGGTGCTCTTGAAGAGGTGAGTTTTCAGACGACGCTTGAAGACAGCGAGGGACTCTGCAGATCTGATTGCAAGAGGGAGTTCATTCCACCACTGGGGGGTCAAGACTGAAAAGAGTCTTGATGCATGTCGTCCTCTTCTTTTGAGCAACGGAGGTTCAAGACGAGCTGTGCTCGAAGCTCTGAGAGGACGAGAAGTGACATGCTGCTTGATCAGTGCAGATAAGTAAGGAGGTGTAAGTCCATTCTTGGCCTTGAAGGCAAGTGTTAAGGTTTTAAACTTAATGCGAGCGGCCACAGGGAGCCAGTGAAGGTTCCATAGTAGAGGCGTGGTGTGTGAGAATTTAGGAACATTGAAGACTGACCTCGCAGCTGCATTCTGAATCAGCTGAAGTGGTCTCGTTACCTTCAGTGGCAGTCCAGCCAGTAGAGAGTTGCAGAAGTCCAGTCCAGTCCATGGTAAACATTACAAGTTTTCTCCATTCTTATTCCACTGTGAATCTGGTATTCTACAATGCAGACATTTAAAATACTTCCTTGTAAAAAAGGGTCTCACTGCAACAGGTTGCGGATAATATTATATCATGGCGAAAATAAAGCACGAAAAACGAATCAAAGGATGGAAATTGGATCAAAGGTTTTCAAAGCAGATTACAAACTTTTTTTTTTTACAGAATTTTAATGATTTCAGTGTTATAATTTTTAGCAGCATTGCCTCTGAAATGTGCAGTATGACTCCTGAGCAACTGACATAGCACTTAAGTTGATGTGACCTTTGAATTCTTCATTTACTCATGTCATTTAGCTCATTCTGTGTCATCTCTGCATCTGTGCTACAGTGGTTTTTAATAGGAACTGGCCTCTGAAGGCAAAAGTTCAAATGGAAGAGTGACCACAGTATTATGGAAGGGCAGCTGTGCAGTTGGCTTCAAATGGTCCATTCATGATCCATTAAAATATGCCTGAATCAGCTCTAATCCCAATTCTCTGGATGAGATCCAGACATCCCTAATAATTATACTCTCTTTGTAATGAACAGTTGGTCAGTGCACTTCAAGTAATGACCATATCCACATTAACAGAAAAGAATATTGTAATGTAATTTAATGAACATTAAGTACACCCATAAGGTCAACGGCAGTAAAGGCAACGGTTACACATAGGAACGTGACAACTCATTTTAATTCTTAAATGGTTATTTACCTGAATAAATGGTTCTTCTCAATAACTGTATATCTGTTGTAAATGTTGTGTATATATGTATATGTATATGTGATGGTTCTCAAAGTGGTCTGTGATGTATAGCCAGGGGTTCCTTGAATTTTATTTGTTATTTCACAGATGTTATGTGTAGAGGCTTGGCTCACATTACACCCAAAACAAAGATCTTATCAGTAGTCTGCAAACTTTGGCTGATGTCCTACACTCATCACTGGCTATAATCATTAACAGAATTGAGGTTGGGTGAAATGGCAAAAACAGCAAAATATTTTAAGTGTGGGGTACAAGACTTTAAGTGTGGGGTCCATGGAGCTTGAACTGAAAGGTGTCTCTGGCAGAAAAATGTTTGAGAACATTTTCAAACATCACTCTTCCATTTGGGTTTTTCCGTCCACAGGGGCTGGTTCCTCCCTAAGGCCCCTGGTGACAGCGGCAGAGATGAAACGGTGTAAGCTGAAATGACATGGCAATGACAGTGTACTTTCCCTTATGAGCAAGTAAAGAAGTCAAAGCTAACATCCAGTTGAGTGCCATGCACCCTGATCTGCAGTTTGGAGGACTGCACATTTTTGCTAAAAATGGAATCATACAATTATTTACAATACAAACTACTTTTTAACATTTAGGAATCAATGTTTTCAGTAAAGTTGACGGTATAATGTATGCATATATAAAATAATTCTAGTGTGACTGAGTAGAAGAAATATGATTGTTATGTGAGTTCTGAGCATCTTCAGCAATTTAAAATAGGTAATATCTAGGAACAAAGAACAAAGAAGAAATGATAGAGAATGCTAAACGAGCTGTACATGATTCTGCAAAAAATGAACTTGTTGTAGGTATAAATTTAAATAAAATTAATATCTTGTATTTGAAAAGAGGTGAACATGTCATGCACACCAGTCACGTGACCGCTACGAGGTCCCGGAAGTGAAGTGCGTCACCCGGTATATAAACCGGGAAGAGGCTTCCATTCATCGCTCAGTCATTGAGTCCCCATGTCAACTTGTGCCCAGATCTTCTCAACTCTAACCGTGAGTACTCAGGTTCCTTCTCTGTTCCCCCTCTTGACTGAGTGTGTGTAAGAATGCGGATTCCCGGTGGGAATCTCTACTCTCCAGTGAGAGCATTCTCAGAGTAACTGCGTGGTTCACCTGCTCTCTCGCGTTCACTCCGCGCTTGGGTTCACCAACCATGTCACACTGGGCTAACAGCTTACGTCATTAGTCGTGATAGAATGACAGAGCTGTTTGCTGTGAACCCAGCGGAGTTCGATGGGCTGAATCGGGAGGTTGCGGGCTTGTGTCTCGCTCTCCAAGAGTCCTTAGTGGCTCGCAGAGAGATATCCCAGCTCAGGCGTCTCTCGAAGAAGCCTATCGGGAGCTAGGCGCTGAGCCAAGGGTGCTGCAGGCGGTGGCCCGATCTACTCCCCCCCCCCCACTATTACCGAACCTCACATTGCCCTCCCGGAAAAATGGAATGGCATAGACGGGAAGTGCGATGTCTTTTTAACCAACCTGAATCTTGTGTTTGAGTTCCAGCCCACCAGGTACTCCGCGGATTGATGGAGAATCACACTTCTCGTCTCCCTCCTCACTGGGCAGGCAGCAGAATGGGCTACAGTGGTCCTGAGAGCGGACGCAGACGTAGCTCATTCATATCCTGAATTTGTCCGCCCTGACAGCGAGGTGGGAACCGACTCCCTCCTTTACCATCTGCGGAGACTGTTCGGTGAGCCACTACATGTTTAGGACCCTGCCGGTTCAGACTGCCTGGGGAGACTCCACACTCCGGATGGCCTTTACAAGGGACTGGCTTCCCATCTGAAGGATGAACTAGCCGGGCATAAGTTCCCAGTTACCCTCGATGGCCTCATACAACTCTGCTGTCCGAGACCAGCTCCTAGTACCCTGCTGTCATCCACCCACATCAGAACAACTCCATCACTCGTGGCAGCGCCCGTCGGTTCCCCACCTCGTCCCATGGACCACTCCAGACCTCGGGAACCCATGTAATTAGGGCACGCCTCTCTGACCTCCAAGGAGAGGGAGCGATGCTACCGCGAGGGCCTCTGCGCCTCCCCAAACATCATTGTGTGGTCTCCCCTCTCCGGCTGGGAAACTGTCAGACCAGGTGAGTCGGGGGGAAGCACTCACCTGGTTCTATTTCCATCTCCTCCACCCTGCCGACCGTTATCCACCTCACAGTTCAGATTCACCTCCAGTTGGGCCACAAATGGTGGCGGGCACTTTCATCGACCAGGCTTACACTGCTCAACTGGGGGTGGACCTCGAGGCGTTATCCCAGCTGGTTCAGATCACCGCAGTCGACGGTTGGCCCCTCTCATCCAGCCCGATCACGCATCAGATCTCTCCGATCACCCTCTCCATTGCCGAACACCAAGAAACCCTCCAACTCCTAGTCACCTCCCTCTCATCACCACCTGTCATCCTCGGATGCCCCTGACTCCTTAAGCATGACTCCCTCATCTCCTGGAGACAAAATCGGATCATCCAGTGGGGCCCAACCTGTCAGGAGCTTTGTCTCCGTGCAATGGCTGGGACATGCTCTAGGGAGTCCGAGGCCTCCGAAGTCGACCTGGAGACCATCCGTCCTCAGTACCGTGACCTGGCGGATGTCTACAGTAATTGTCGGGCCACCCAGTTACCACCTCATCACCCCTACGACCTGGCCATAGACATCCTACCCGGCACGGTTCCACCCCACGGCCAACTACTGTTTCTGTCTTCAGGAGAATATAAGGCTATGGAGGAGTACATCACTGATGCATTTTGCCAAGGCACCATCAGGCCCTCCACTTCTCCCACTGCCGCTGGGTTCTTCCTCGTAAAAAAAAGAAAGACGGTGGTCTACGGCCCTGCATCGACTATCGGGGGCTGTACAAAATAACAATTAAGAACTGTCACCCACTTCCACTCACCAACACCGGCCCGGAACGCCCTCTCTGGTGCTTCCTATTTCACCAAACTGGATCTCAGGAGCGCTTACAATCTCGTCTGCATCAGAGAGAGCAATGAGTGGAAGACGGCCTTCATCATCCCCACCGGTCATTATGAAAGTCTTGTTATGCCCTTCGGCCTGTGCAATAGTCCCGCAGCGTTCCAACAATTCATGAATGAAATGCTGCGGGGCGTGCTGGGGCGATGGCCCTTCGTTTACCTTGACGATATTTTAATCTACTCTCGCACCCTGGAAAAACATGTCCAGCATGTGAGGGCAGTCCTCAAGAGGTTGCTGGCCCACCAACTGTATTGCAAGTTGGAAAAATGCACTTTCCACCAGCGCTCCACCACATTCCTGGGGTTTGTCATCTCCTCCCGGGGTGTGGCCATGGACCCCCAGAAGCTGGATGCTGTGTGTAATTGGCCCCTACCCAAGATGCTTAAGCAGCTCCAGCGCTTTCTGGGGTTTATGAATTTCTACCGCAGATTTATCCGGGGCTTCAGTTCAGTTTTGGCATCTCTGACAGCCCTTACTCACCCCTCCACTCACCGATTCACCCTCACCCCAGAAGCCACCCAAGCCTTTCATCGACTATGCACCTTCTTCACCTCTGCTCCCATCCTCCTCCATCCGGATCCAGCCAAGCCGTTCATTGTGGAGGTGGACGCCTCGGATGTGGGTGTTAGGGCAGTCCTCTTGCAATGAGGTCCAGACCAGAAACTGCATCCTTGCAGTTTCTTCTCCAGAAAATTCAACCCCACCCAGAAGCGCTATGGTGTAGGGAACCGTGAACTGCTGGCCATCAAGTGGGCTCTAGTAGAGTGGCATCTTTGGCTCCAGGGCAGCAGTGACCCATTTACTGTCTGGACGGACCACCAAAACAGACCAAGCAGCTAAACCCCCGACAGGCGCAGTGGGCTCTCTTCACCACCAAGTTCTGGAGGGCCTTCTGCCGTCTGATCAATTCCACCAGCAGCTTGTCCTCAGGATACCATCCTCAAACTAATGGTCAGATGGAGCGGACCAATCAACAACTGGAGCACTACCTGAGGTGCTTCATTGCCGATTGCCAGCACTCCTGGGCCTGCTACCTCATTTGGGCAGAACTTTCCCACAAACTCCACTCCTCCACTGCCACTGGACTCAGCCCATTCGAGGTGTGCCACAGTTTCCAACGTCCGATGTTTGAACACCAAGAACCGGAGGTTGACATACCGTCGGCCCAACAGTTGATCCACAGGTTCCAGCAACTCTGGAACTAGGCCCAGGTGTCCATCCACCAGGACAACCTCTGTTACACCCAGCTTCATCGTTGCCAGCACCCCCCGGGACGATTGTTCCATGTATGTGATAAGGTATGGCTCTCCATGTGAAACTTCCACCTCCACACAGAATCACGCAAGCTCACAGCCCGCTACATAGGACCCTACCGTATCACCCACCAGATCAATCCTATCACCTACCGACTCGAGCTCCATGCCTGTCTACGCTTCACCTGGTCTTTCACATGCCACACCTCAAACCTGTTTCAACTCCCCTCTGGTCCCTCAGGAACCTGCCCCCCATCCTCCCCGCATCATCAACGGTGGT
The DNA here is from genome assembly GCA_037974445.1 of Brycinus macrolepidotus. Taxonomy (NCBI): domain Eukaryota; kingdom Metazoa; phylum Chordata; class Actinopteri; order Characiformes; family Alestidae; genus Brycinus; species Brycinus macrolepidotus. Next base: position 355 of record JBBPCZ010060337.1, on the reverse strand, counting down.
CCTGCTTACACTGTGTGCCGGATCCTTGACTCGCGCCGTAGGGGCCGGGGCACCCAGTACCTCGTAGACTGGGAGGGCTACGGTACTGAGGAGCAGTCTTGGGTCTCTAGCCAGTTCATCCTGGATCCGGCCCTCATTCAGGACTACCGTCGCCGGGTATTCTCCCAACCATGTCCGTCTGGTTACAGTCCTGGAGAGGGGGGTACTGTCACACTCACCAGACACATGACCGCTACGAGGTCACGAAAGTGAAGTGCATCACCCGGTATATACACCGCGTTCCAAATTATTATGCAAATGATATTTTTCTCTGATTTTCCTAAATAGTCGATGCAAATGACAGTCAGCATAATTT
>JBBPCZ010060326.1:0-12436 GCA_037974445.1 Brycinus macrolepidotus | reverse complement strand
TTCCCTCTCTCTCTCTCTCTCTCTCTCTCTCTCTCTATATATATATATATATATATATATATATATATATATATGTCTTGTGGTGTACTTCACACTTCCTTTTCCTTCATCTCGGCTTCCTCAAAATCAGTCGAATGAGCTCAGTTGAGAAAATGCAGACCAGCACAGCAGTGATGAGGACTGCCACCACATTAGCAATCATTGTTTTTACCATTTGGACTAAAGCAGGTAGACTGCATTAACCAATTTCACTTGCAGATGGCCACGTTGCAATGTTTTATAGTTGTGATTGAAAAAGTGGTGACTCAAAGAACTATGATTTTTGCTAATTGGTGTGAGATGTATGTTGGGTTTTTGTTTGTTTAGATATTGAGGAAGTTGGTCCCTGCTGTGTCAGTGTAACCCGCAGCAGGGTGGTGGAGCCCATCAAAGATTTCAAGTTTCAGAAGAGGAACCTTCCATGTGTCAAAGCTGTCATGTATGGACCATTTCTGTCAAACAAACAACATATGTTGCATATGTAGTCAGTGTATTCAAATGTATAATGACCTGCCTTTGACAGCTTTGAGACTGAAACGGGGCGTTTCTGCATTGATCCAAGACAGCCCTGGGTCAGGAAGAAGGCTGAAGAGCTCATGTAAGTTTAACCTGCTTTTTCAAAAGACTTCATGTCACATAAAGCACATCTAACATATCTAAAACAATTAAGGACACAAAGGAAGAACCAATCATCAACTGAAAAGGATCAGGTTGAAAAGAAGAACCTTACATACATCAAAAAGGATCAGGTTGAAGAGAAGAACCTTACATACATCAAAAAGGATGAAGATGAAGAGAAGAAATTCACATTCGTCATGTAAGAAATACTCTCGCCAAATAAAGATCACACATTGATTATCTAGTGCTACTAATGCAGAAAACGATTTAAACAACACAGTGTATGGCTATAATATCTTTCACAGGTTTGAGACTGAGTTCTGCATTGATATAGAAGATAACTAAATATTGGATATAGAAGATAACTAAATATTTGGGTAAGTTTAATTTGAGCTATTTAAAAGAAGGTATAGAAATATAGATAGATATAATCATCATATTTCCTCATATTGTAAGTCGCTTTGGATAAAAGCGTCTGCCAAATGAATGTAATGTAGTGTAATGTCATAAATATTGGAAAATTGAGGAATATCACCTGTTTCATGCCATGTCAGCTCCTTTGGATATTTTTTCTCATATTTAGGTCCTGAATGAGGAATAAATACAGTGTCTCCAACCAACATATCGCTATGCAGCCATGAAACAAGAAATTACAAGGCTAATTTTACTTACCTTTTTATCTTTATTTTTGTGTACATATGCAGTCATTCTCAAAGCAAAGAAATACTTTTTAGATATTTTTTTGGATATTGTTATTATTAGAATACAGTTACTTTATTGTTATTAAAATAAAGGAACTGTGGACACATTAGGAACTTAAAATAACAGTTCCTTAAAAATTCATCAGCCAAGACATGTTTGGAGTGCAGACTTCTTAATGTAGTTTAAAAGACAGTATGACTATGAGCTATAGAAATGAACAGAACTTTACCTCTACAGGCAGCCATTTCAGACAACATCAGGACTGGACACCAAATCTGATCTCATATCAGATTCTTTTGGATTTCTGGAGGTTTCTGTTCAGGTGTAGAAAAATGATAGAAACCAGGGTGAACATGCACTGAAAAACCAAATTACAGAGCTATAACAGAGATGTCTTTATATAACCGTTTAATGTTGGAGGTCAGAATATATTATTTAAATTGCTACTTGCATATTCAGAGGACTGCCAAAATGCACACTCACCCCAATATACTTATTACTTCTAAACCATTCTCTATATACAGTCTGTAGTGTCCTTCTTTCTTCTGTCTGCATAGTGTTGTACAGCTACCTGACCCTCTTTCACAAGCATTTCAGTGTACAAATGCCATATAAAATAAATAAAACTGACTTGACCAGTGTAACACAGTTCTATTCCTGCTTATTTATCAAGGGCTTTTTATAAAAAATTTGAAAGTACCCCAGAAAGCGATCACATGGCCATGTTTTGCGGTTCTTGTTAGGAAAATATCAGGACGTTCCTGCACACTCAGTTGTGTTTGTTTTTTCAGGCTTTTTTTTTTTTTATCTCGTTTTTGTTAACTGCAGCACTGGTGGCTCAGGAAGAGAGGTCTGAGGTGTGAACTGTTTTTAAAATCAGAAAAAAGCGATTCATTTCCTTCTCTGGTGGGGTGACATATTTGAATCCTTAAAAGGAGACATGTTTGACTCCTTAATACAGTTCTCTTTTCTCGGTGAAGAGAATTTAATATCACCTTAATTTGGTCACAAAATCAGGCGTTCAGGCCGAGCATATGATTACGCTGTGACATCTAATAAATAAACATAATACATAAATAAATATATTTAGTAAAAGTATGCTTGCCCTGCTGTGATAATGCTGATTTCTGCTAGTCTGGTAAAATGGCCTGTTATGAAGCATCAAGCTACTGGCTCTGAATATTTACATTTTAAAGCATGTAAACATTCGGCTTCATTTACTTAAACAAAGCTCAGCACTGAAGCAGCATATTTTTTACTTTGTACTGTACAGTTTGGATGTTGACTCCTTCAGAAAAGATTGCAACTTAAAGCCACTTTCTGAAAACTATTGGTGCCTGTTTGCTTAGCTAAATGCCGACCTTACGCTAGTGAGGGTCCAGTTTGCCCACAGAAATATATATATACACATTCTTTCCCCTTTAGACACAAACATTGCTGCTGTACCAGTAAAAGTACTTTTGCACGCCTCCTCATTACACTCACCTTCCATTGCAAAAAAAAAAAAAAAAGAAAACCAAATCTTTAATCACACAGCTGTACTTTCTCGTGTCTTTGGCTACATCTAGTGGAGGAATGTGGTTGCTGAATTGCAGTTTACCAATTTGCTGCCCTCTAGAGGCATCTTAGCATAAGATGATGGTCATTGATGTACATAACTAAATTTTGTGATGATGCTTCTGATGTTGAATATGCTTCAAATATATATCAGAACCATTGCCTTATGTGAAAGCCCTAATCAATTCAGTACACAAAAATTGAGTCTGTGTATCAGATGATGTAGGACTGTCTGTGGTAGTGATAAAAGTTTTTTGGTGAAGTTTAAACTTCCATTGCTTGTTAGCTAAATAGGCTTATAACTTCAGTGCAAAACTGAAGAAGTAAACTTAACCCCAACTTTATTGGGGCAGCTGGTGGCCTGGTGGTTTGGGAGTTGCCCCTGCGATCAGAAGGTCGTTGGTTTGAATCCCAGGACTGCTAGTGGCACCACTGAGGTACTGTTCCTCGGGTGCCCCCACTTGGTGAATGGATTAAATGCAGAGAAGGAATTTCACATTGTTCACACGTGACTATAAGGGGCCACTTTATACTTCACAAATATGTCTATTGACTCTTGCCTACCAGAAAAGGCATCACAGACATGGATAAACTGAAAAAAAGTGGCTCCAAAAATAGAAAGAGAAATGAGTCATATAATGCACTACCATAACCAACTATTAAGACTCGTAGATTTTAACATTATGCCCCCCTTATGCATGTTGTATCACCTCAAAACACTGCAATGCATGCTAAGTACAATAGGATGACCTTATTTGGTTTTCAAGGGAAGGGAACTCTGGGGGCAGGGTGGCCCCAAGGGGTGACCTACAGACAGCAAAAGTCAACATGAAAGCAAAGTCAAATCCTGGACATATTATGCAATTTTGAAATTCTCAAAAAGAGAACATGTCTAGGAAGAGGATGTGGGGTTACCCTAGGCTATTTCAGGTCCTAGTTTCACAGTGCTCCTACTTTTTCTCACCACGGCAGGGCCTAGATGCCAGTCAGGACGGGCATTCCATGACTGCTGTTTGGGTTCACAACTTTCACACAAAAATATTCAGACAAACAGCCACTGAAATTCCACTTCAAATATTATGGTTGAATTACATTTGTCACGGGCTAGTGTGCATGTCGTATTGGGAGCGAGGCACAGGCGCGAGACTCCATTATAAATACTGTCTTTATTAGACAAGCACAAAAACAAACAAGGCTCGAGGGCCAAAACACCAACAAACACAACACGCAAACACCACATAAAGTGAGGGATGGCAGGTGACCAGGTAAGGGAAGAAGGGGGCTTAAAAGGGAAACCCAAGGTGACCATGACCAATGGGGAAACACCACGTGGAACAAGGGGAACTGCCAAATCAGGAGTCATTGAAAGGTCCAATGGCGGCCTCTAGTGGCCGCAGGCCAGACGTGACAACATTCCCTTTGCCATACTCAAATGTATAGCTGCTTCCACATTAACATTATATAAAGAAACATTAAAACATATTGAAAAAAAGAGTTTCGCTTAACTTGCTTGCCAATGATAGTCTGGTCACATGACGAAGTTTAATTTAAGCCTTCACTGGAACTGAGACTGAAATCTGGTAAGTTCTGCTTTCATTCAGCATTGATCATTTGTTACTGGTCAGCCTATTCTGATAAGGACAGAATATAGTCCAGTTACAGAGCATATAAAATGCAGAGCAGGTGAAAAAGACTCTCTTAACAGCAACCACTAGTGCAGCACTGTCAAACTCACTTGAGTTCATTTCAAAGCTGAGAGCAACACAGTGAAAATGAGACAACTTACAACCATACTGTGGTCGACCAGAGGTGCTACCTCTTTCTGACCGAAAAACCCCAACCAACCAGGAATTTCAACTTGGAAAGCCTGGATGGTGTTCTCAGCCCGAGTTCAGCATGTGAGGTCAAACCCTCAACAGTAGTAAAACACCACTTCTCTACTTTTAAATGAGACTTGCATTAATCGAAGCAGCAGACATAGTAATTGGTTAAATCCATAAAAACCATAAAATGTACTGTTTAGAGAAAGTAAATACATAAGGTTATCACTCATAACACTAATGTTAACAAGCTTGCTTGTTGCTAAATACACTATATGGACAACAGTATTAGGACACATCTGTTTTTCAGGGTTTGGCCTAGGCCCTTTACTTCCACTGAAGGGCAATCTTAATACTTCAGCATACCAAGATATTTCGGACAACGCCATGCTTCCAACTTTGTGAACACAGTTTGGGGAAGAACCTTTTCTATTCCAGCATGACTGTGCCCCAGTGCACAAAGCAAGGTAGATAAAGACATGGTTGGATGAGTTTGGTGTGGAAGAACTTGACTGGCCCAAACAGAGCCCTGACCTCAACCCCATCCAACACCTTTGGGATGAAGTGAGACGGTGATTGCGAGCCAGGCCTTCTCGTCCAACCTCAGTGTCTGACTTCAGAAATGTTCTACAAAATGAATGGGCATAAATTCCCACAGAAACTCCAAAATCTAGTGGAAAGCCTTCCAAGAAGAGTGGAAGCTGTTATAGCTGCAAAGAGGGGATCAACTCCTATTAAAGTCTATGTGTTTGAATGTTATGTCATTAAAGTCCCTGTTGGTGTAATGGTCAGGTGTCCCAATACTTTTGTCCATATAGTGCATATTTGCTTTCGTGGAGTGTCAGAGTTTTTTCCCCACTTTGTAATTTAAATGGGAAACGGTCAAAAAAATCCTTGCTCTGACTTCCCACTTCCATATTAAGTGCATTAGCAATGGTAAACACAAATGCATATTCACACAAAATGTACAATGTTATGTACTCTGTAAATATCCATGTACTCTTACCACTCCACACACCCACTGTAAAAAACATTTATTATGTACTGTACATGTTTTAACTATATTGCTGCTATTGATGACCATTTATTGCTGTCTCAATCTTTGTAACTTTCTGCACACTTAATGGTTTTGCTGCTAGAATACAGTATCTGACATTAGTATTATTTCACACTAGTATGTGTTGCATCAATGGAGGAACATTGTTTCATTTCACTTTGCACTGTGTATTTGATTGAAATGACATACACTTGACTTTACTTGAAGCCTGTCTTTGGTTTGAGTAAAACAGAACCATTCAGTTGGCAGCTTAAACTGTTGGTGTGTAAAGTCATGAATGCTACTCTTTATAAAATTTTATTTAACAGGTTAAGTTTATTTAAATCTTGCTATCAAACATCTTTACTTTACTGATCAAGTCTTATTTAGACTTTGATTTTCATTAGACTTTCATTTTCCTTAATTTTTCCATCAGTTGCATTCTATGTGTTTTCTCAGCTCTCAGACACATACTGAGTACATTTTAGTATAGCTTACACTACATGGACATTCCATTCAAATACATAGACTTTAATATGGAGCTGGTCCCCCCTTTGCAGATATAACAGCTTCCACTCTTCTTGGAAGGGTTTCCTCAAGATTTTGGATTTTCAGTGGGAATTTATGCCCATTCATTCTGTAGAGCATTTATGAGGTCACGCACTGATGTTGGACTAGAAGGCCTGCCTCGCAATCTCCGTTCCAGTTCATCCCAAAAGTGTTGGATGGGGTTGAGGTCAGGGTGGGCCAGTCAAGTTCTTCCACACCAAACAGTCATGCTGGAACAGGAAAGGTTCTTCCCCAAACTGTGTCCACAAAGTTGTAAATGTGGCGTTGTCCAAAATGTCTTGGTATGCTGAAGCATTAAGACTGCCCTTCACTGGAAGTAAGGAGCCTAGACCAAACCCTAAAAACAGGTCTGTCCCAATACTTTTGTCCATTTAATGTAACAACAGTGATGGATTTTAATGTTTCATATATTATTTTGTTAACAGAATAACAGCAGTTGGTAAACTGTAAGTAAACTGAGGGATGCATTTTGAATTAAATAAATTGAGTCACGTTTTTCAGTGTAACAACTGTTCATTGTCACACTTCCTCAGGGGCGGAATGGGAACCACAAAATCCGCCCAGACAAGACTGTATGTCCGGCCAGCCAACGTTCAAGATAGAAGATGCACACTCAGCTACAGCGGAAATTCCTCTTCCCCTATGCAGTACTGCTCCTTTTGCTATGAGGTCACTTTTTCCTTGACCACATGCAGTGTAGGAATGATTTGTCGCCAGTTTGCGTATGTTTGAATATATAATTCCTTTAAAGAGATCGCAAGTTGAGTGTGCATGTCTAATGAGCTCACTGAAATGAAATTTCATGACAAAGAACACCTGAAATCCAACGTATGCACAGAGCTTATAAACCTTCAGAGTGGTTTCTCTGAATGAATGACCCAACCCCTTGCTTGAAGGGGAAACCCATGCTCATGCAATTCACTGTCACATGCTGATTTACAGGAAAAGATCTTGTAACATTTGCTGTACTTTTACTTTTAGTTTACCTATGAAGCTTGTAATAATGCATGATGAGTCTGAGACAGCTAATAGACTCTAACTGCTTATTTAATTAATTAAGCTCTAATTACATTGATTAAAAGGTCTGATAGTTTCTAAATGGTTCTTGGCATGGACATGCATGTCTTAATTCTTAAATGTTAAATCTTTAAGGTATACAACCGTGGGTGATTCCACAACTGAGGGGCCATTCGTGTGCTACTGATATTATACTTAGAATATGAAAGTAAATGTTCATTTAATACATTTGAAACATGGTAAAGTGTCCTTCACCACACCCTGTGACAGACAAATAACCCCATCTAAATATCACCATTATGATTTTATTAAGGGAATGCTGAAAGGTTTTTTACAGGTAGTGCAGTAAGACAGTTTGAATACAACATAAAAACAGTTTCAGATATATTCATTAGAAGTTGACTGTAGGGATGCTTAGGTATATTGCAGTGTCCTCCAGAATGCTTGGTACCCAGTGAAGTTCCTCTGTTGTTGGTTTTAAGCAATGCGAAATGCGAGCCAAGTCAAGAAATACAGTTTTGTGTGAGGAGATAAAAGCTTCCATCACTTGCAAACCTTAAGAAACAAACTTTGGACTCTGAGTATGTCTTAGCTCATCAACCATGGATATTAAATCATGACAAATGGTCTGTCTACAGCAATGCAACAAGGGGTTTCCCTTCCTGAAAAGAAGATGTTCAACCACATTACTGACCCACACATGCGCGTCTTATAAGCTGTGAGGTGGGGCCTTCATGAATTGGACTAGTTTGTCCACCATAACCCACACATGGTCAAGCAGTTTGAGATCTGGAGAATTTGGAGGCCAAGTCAACACCTTGAACTTTCTGTCATGTTCCTCAAACCATTCCTGCACAATGTCTGCAGTGTGGTAGTGCGCATTCTCTTGCTGAAAGAAGTCATTACAATTGGAGAATACTAATGGCTTTACTTGGTCTGCGACAATTTGTAGGTAAGTGGTACAAGTCAAAGTGACATCCAATCAGTGCAGGACCCAAGGTTTCCCAGCAGATCACTGCCCAGAGCATCACACTGCCTCCATCCATCTGCCTTCTTCCCATAATGCATTCTTGTGCCTTCTCTTCCCCATGTAAGTGATGCACACACCCCGACCACCCATGTGGCATTAAAGAAAATGGGATTCATCACATCAGGCCACCTTCTTCCACTGCTCCATGGTCCAGTTCTGAAGCTCATGCCCATTGTAGAAGCTTCTGAATTCAACTACCAAAACTAAAGTCTGCTGTGTTTTGCCGTGTCAGGACTGACATCTGCCACATGTGCTTTACCACAGAAAGTCGAACTCAGACCTTTGACTCAGCATTAGTTTCAATTCCAGAAAATCCAGAGTCACTCTCAAACTTCCTTTGACCTTCCCCTGAGGAACTCTGGGGAACTAAATATTTTTAGAACCATTCATTCATTCATTCTTTCATTTTCTATAATCGCTTAATCCTTACTAGGGTTGTGGGTACCCGAAGCCTATCCCAGGGCCAGCGGGTGCGAGGCAGGTACTCACCCTGGGTGGGATGCTAGCCTACCGCAGGGTGCACACGCACACCTATGGTCAATTCAGAATCCCCAATTCACCTGACACGCATGTCTTTGGACTGTGGGAGAAACCGGAGACCCTGGAGGAAACCCACGCCACCACGAGAACATGCAAACTCCACACACACAAAGCCAAGACCCGGATTCAAACCCCCAACTTTGGAGGTGTGAAGTAACAGCACCACCCACTGCGGCACCGTGGGGCCATTTTTAGAACTAAAGAATAAAAAATGTAAATAAAACATAACATTAAATGTTCATAATTAGATTTGAAATCATTTGAAATGTGGCTGAAACTTTTTTGATGTTTAGCTCACATACTTGTTGCGATGATAAACAGCTACAGGGAGTCTTAAAACCAAATCATGGAATAGTCCATGAATTCACAATAAAGGTTTTTGAAGCCAAGATCTAACTGCCAAAGAGATCAAATCCACCCACCTCACCACTGGACCACAGGTGAAAGTGTATTCTGGGTGCAGTACTTCTACTCTACCTTATTATTGTTAAATAGCCACCAGTGGTATCTACATATAGAAATATATTATGATTTATATGAGACTGGGAACTGGACTCCAGCTGTTTCTGAGCACAAAGTTGCATAATCTTGATTAGGATAAGACAAGGGTGTATCTTCAAATTCTGGGCCACCTAAAAGAATATTGCTCTAAGCACATATAAATACCAATTAAAAAAAAAAAAAATGTAGAATAAATATACAAAAATCTATGCAAAAATGAGCAAAATCAGCTATTTTAAGGTGTACCCATTACTGACACAGGTCTTCAGTTGCTCACAGCTGAAAAAGCACTTTGGGATAAGTTTGAATGATCCAGCAAATTTGTGATCCAACTAGTAATCCAACATCAAGTGCCAGTTGTCATAAAGGTTGCTTTATGGTCAATTCTGAAGCCATTTCACTTCAGAAAATGTTATGACAACTGACATGTGATTGAAAAGCCTTTATAGAAAAAGCAAACTATGATTATTAACTTTTCAGATGCACACATATCTGGAGGCTTTCTAACACTTGCCACACAACTTCCGTTTCTGTGGTTTGCAGTAGAAACTGTTCTGGTTGTGGTCTGTTATCTTCACACTAACTCAACTAAACAAGGCAATGTGATGGAGATAAGACACTGAGAAGAGTGCAATTCAACAAAACCAGGTGCACAACCTGCATCCTCTCTAGTAACAGGGTTGTATGTAACTTTTTTGAGCAGGCATTGGCTAAAAAAGCTTATTATAACACTGAGATTAAAACATTAAAAAAAAAACCCAATTCCAAAAGATGGACGATCATAACTCAGATTCCCCAGAGGGGGACGCTACATTGCGTTTCTGATGTCACAGAGGGGAGGGAAACCCAAACTAGCCGAATCTCAAAAATGCATCAATGGTTGAAGTTATAATGTTCAAAATGAGAACCGTTTTTGACCTCGGTCCTGGAACCCCACCTGTCCTGCACGTTTAGAGGATTCCCAGCTCTTACACACCTACTTCAGTCCAAGAAAGGGTTGATAATGAGTTTATTAGTTGCATTGTTAAGAGCAAGATATACAGCAGGGAGGCTCAGTGTTGTTAAACAGGTGTTTTTAATGTAAACAGTTAATCAGTCCATCAAGGTCATAGACACATGAGTGGGTACTTCAGCTTTAAATTCCAGATAAGATAAAATCCAAAATCCTTGCTGGCTTCACTTACCAACTCTGTTAGCCGCAGATGGCCAATCTGTCGTACAGTGATTAAGTTTGTACACTAAGGCCTTCTCTTGTTAGTTATCTCCATACAGACTCTCTTTCTCTCTCTCTGTCTGGGTCGACCAGAGGACGATGGGTTTCCCTTTTGAGTCTTGGTTCCTCTCGAGGTTTCTTCCTCCAGCTCAGGGAGGTTTTCCTCAACTCTGTTGCCTTTGGCTCACTAGGGGCTTGGACCTGGACTCTGTAAAGCTGCTTTGTGACAACTTTGGTTGTAAAAGGTGCTATATAAATAAAATTGAATTGAATTGAATTGCATTTGTGGCATCACACAACCAAACTAAACAACTGTTTTGTACTTCTCAAGGCCTCGTTCACAAATATTATGATTCGTTCTCTGGTGTGTTGAGTTACTTGGTGAGCTACAACTGCCAAAACCACTAAACCTTCATCGCAGCTCACACACCTACGCTTCAGAAGATGGCTTGGGCAAAAGGAAATGTTCAACAGTACACATACCATGTAGTGAAAACAGTTCAAGAATGGTTAACTTCCATGCGCAATAGGACTCATGAAAATATTTGAATATGTACACCATAGATGCAATATAAAGGCCTTCTGAGAGTGTAATGTTTCTTGTATTCGCACAGAATTAAATTCTCCTACTTGGTGCAACAATACTGTTGCATTTTACAGCAATGAGAATCTTCTTATTCTGCAAGGAAGAAGCATAAAAATTTTGTTTCCAAGATTTTCTGGATATTTGGACAGTTGATGGAGTTCAAGGAATTGGTATTTCTATACATGTTATTAAAGGTATAATGATACAGTCAACTCACAATTCAACCAAGTAAGACTGAAAACAATATTTAGAATGAAATTTGAATGAAGAGAAATCATGACTGTGTTCAGTTGTGGTAAAATTAATGAAACTACAGCTGGAAGGCAGGTGTGGGAGATATATGATGCCAAAGTACTGGACTGGGTTGCTGATGGACACTGTTTAACAGTGTGAACAATGCAGTTACATCAAATACTATAATTAATAGAATGCTTATTCTCCTAAGTGCATTGTCACATGTTCATGCATAATGTCATATTGTCACATTTTGCATCGTAATATTTTGCTGCACAACTACACACCTATGTGTTTAAAAAAAACTTTCAGAAACTGACTTGTAGCATGACAATACAACCCACGAGACTATAGCTGGGTGCAGATATTGGCCACATCCTGTTACAGAAGTTGTTGTTGCCTTCTGGTAGAGGGTGCACTGCAGTCAAACTTTTAGGCCTACAATCTACCCTGCAGAACTGAGTTCCCTACAGAACAGCAGTGGAACTTATCAATATATCCAACATCTGTCTGCAGAACAACTGTAGATTATTAGACAATCAACAACAAAAGGAAGGAAAGAAATGTGCTTTGATGCAGATACAGCTACAATATTTGTGCATTCAGTATACACATTAAGGGTTTATTATTGGTTTTACTAGTTTGATACTTTTCATACAAAAATACAGTTATGACTGGGGAGGATTAGCCTCATTAGGCTCATATTTGCAGTTTTTAATTTTCTTTCATAAAGAAAAAAAACTTGAAGCTTTGAACATGCTAGGACACAGTAACCCAATATAGCCAACATGCAGTGTTTCCATCACTATCAAATTTCTTTTTGGAACATGGTCCTACTCATTGTTTTTAATTTCTTACATAATAGGGTCTAATTATTGGTTGATGTAACTTGACAGCTGTGACCATGAATAAAAATTACGTTCAAACATTCTTTGCAAAAGGATAAGCAAAATAAGAGATAAGATAAACCTTT
>JBBPCZ010060286.1:0-12437 GCA_037974445.1 Brycinus macrolepidotus | reverse complement strand
TTGCCGCCGAACCGCGTCATAGCTCATTACCATAAAGTTGACCTGATTTCCTTGACGCTCTCGCCATCCAAGACGCACCGCGCCGCCTCTCGCCGTCTCTCGCCGTCTCTCGCCGCCTCTCGCCGCCTCTCGCCGCTTCACATTGAAAATGAATGACTTCCGGCCACTTTGACGCTCTCGCCGCCGGCGGTGTGAACGCACGGTTACACATCTGTGAATGTGGGCATGGGCACACTTGTTTGGAGAATTGTGCTAGACTCAGCAAAACAGTTTGCGAATTTCACACTGAGGAATTTCACTCTGGGGGCCTGGATGTGAAAAATGCCTCTTTCTTCTTTAAATGGTCTTTATAGTCAGACAAGAATATATAGAACAACACAGGGAAACTTGAAACAAGGCAAACTGGTGTTGAGGTAGACAACAAGGTCACCCATATATATTTTAATCATACACATGTTTTCATGCTGCATGTTGATCCTAGCCTCAGCCATTTTGGTCAGACTTTTTTTTTTGTTACTTTCATAACATCACATTGCACCACATGCTCAATGGATTGATGCTTGTGTGGTTCTTGTTACATAAAGTTAGAAATTTTGCCTGCTTCTGCAAATTTTCATCAATTTTGCACCCATATCACCAGAATGAGAGTGATGCACAGTTTGCTGCAGTGGAAGTGTACTGTTACAGATGAACTACGCTCTGAAAAAGAAAGATATCAAAAGCAGTTCTGGACCAATACAACTGACTATACATTTAAGAAACGTTTTACAGTTCAAAGAAACTCCAGGTAAAAGTAAAGACCTTTTCTGACCTTACATCCAAGCTTTCATTTTTAAAAGTGTACGAGTTGGCTTTAATTCTGAATGTGAAATGGCATCTTCTCATAATGGTCCTCATTTCTTTGAGTCAAGGCTATTAATAATTTACAAATGTCCTTGTATAAAGAGAAGGTGGCTATTAACCCAGTGCATCTCTTGCTCAGCTGTACCATGGCTCATATACCTTTAATGACACACTAACAATAATGCCTGAGATGTCCATTCCTTATGTAACTGGTAGAGTGGTTGCGCTTCATGCGAACTGGGCTTGGGCAGCTACCATAGCTCCCTTCCTGCTTTGCTATGCATCCTGAATAGCACCCAGGTGGCTAATCATTCATTAGCTGAAATGTATTTTTCTATATAACGACTGTGTTAGGTAGGAACCTTTTTTGGGTTTCTGCATTCTGGCTTCTAGTGCAGACCATACTGGAAAAGGTATGTGTCCTCCACTGAACTGTGCTGTTTTAGGGTACATGTTCATTCATGTCTAAAGTTAACCGCTTGATGATCAGTGTATTGTGATTCACAAACACTGCTGTTTAATCCCTACTGAAGATCTGGGTTGGAAGATGCTGAGTGAACGCACTTTGATTGCGAAGAGGTTCACTCCAGGAGGCGCAGAGGAGTTCAACTTTACCTATTTTAGGTGGGAGATGCATAGTGAGGAAATTTGCCACTGCTGCTTTCCCTTTAGTAAAATTAGCATAGTTTTAGCTTTGGGGTCTGGGTCGTTGTTTATTTTGTTGCTTGCTTGTTTTGTTTTTGTTTTGTTATTTGGGGATTGTTTTTTGTTTGTCGTTCAGGCGAGAGAAGTGATACGGGCTGCTCCAGTGTTTTTCTTTTGTTGTGCACAGCTGCTATTATAGTTTATTTAGCCTTTTAGTTGTTTGGAGTTTAAACTTTTTTTCCCTTTTTTTTCTTCCTTTTCTAGAGATTTATCAAGCATGTTGCAGCTGTCTTGTGGGGCAGGTCACCAGATCTGGGTCCTTTAAGGTGCACTGCATGCAGCCCTTGTAGTGGCAATGTACACTTCACCGTTGGTTGCAATCACTTTTTTGCAGTGTGTGTGTGTGTGTGTGTGTCTCTGTGTGTGTGTCTGTGTTGATGTGAAGAGGCTCCTGAACTATACAGGTCGTATATCGGTATCTCTCCTTTTTAGGACAGGTAATGCCCACCCAGTTTCATTACTATTTCTGTTGATTTAACTTGGTGTTTCTGGTGGCAGCCATTACCCCTCCTCCAGCCCTCCTGTCTCCCTTTGTATTTCAGTCTCATATAATTTTATGTTGATGAGGGGTAATCTACTGTTCTACCTTTTTGATGGAAGTAAGTGTTGATGAATTTATTTGTAAAAAAAATACATTTATGCAATTAATAACGTATAGAATTGTCTTAATTCAAATGATCCATTAATAAAGGCTGGTCTCTAGCTAGTGTAAAGTACTCTAGAACCAAGTCCTTAAACACTGTAGGTCACACTTGCCAAATCTTTCAAAAATCTTTCAGTATCCTGTAACATCCTTTAGTCTCCTGGACTTGACGAAATTATCACTCATTTATCTGACTTATCTCAATCTCAGTTATCTCAATCATTTTTCATGTTCTTGTTCATTAGTCTTCTCTATACCCAGCATGAATTATGCAAAAACATCTTGCAACTACTAGGACTTCCTCTGGTTTTCAACCAATCCTGACTGCTAGTCAGGCCACTGAGCTATGATCTAATAAAAACAACTAGCCTGAGCATTAGCTTTACTCATTGAAAACAGATCATAAAAACAACTCTACCTTTATTATCCTTTCAGCCAGAAAAAAAACAAACCAAAATCAGCATAGATGTAAGGCTTTGGTCATGATCTATCAATGACCTCTATTTAAAGGTGTACATGACTGGGGCAGCTGGGTGGCCTAGTGGTTAGGGCTTTGCCCCTGTGATCAAAAGGTTGTGGGTTCGAATCCTAGGACCGCTAGTGTCATCACTGAGGTACCCTTGAACAAGGTACTGTCTCCACACACTGCTCCCCGGGCGCCCCTCATTGGTGGCAGCCCCCTGCTTCACTTGGTGAATGTGTTAAATGCAAGGAAAGAATTTCACATTGTTCACACTGTATGCTGTGGTGTGTTCACGCGTGACTATACTTTAACTTTTAATACTGAGGTGGGAGATTAAGAGACTGTGCGGGAACATACTCAACTACTGTTTAGTACAGTAAGCAATGTAATTGAGAAAGTTATGCTTTCCACTGGTTTATGGTTACGCAGATGGATTTGTTAACAGTACATAAACAGCTTAGTTACATATTAAGTGAATAATGTGAAATGGGCATACCAAAGATTTTAGATGTGGTACACCTGGTAGAGAATGAGAGACTACCAGAGATTATTTAGGTAACCATGTCTCTTCCTCCATCTGTCCCTCCATCCACTTCTCTCCCGTGTCCTCCTATACTGACTGATCTTATTCTTTGTCTAACTGATTCAAACCCAAGAGTTTGTTCACCTTTCATCTCAACCAAAATGTTATTGTTTAAAGTAAGAGCTTACCTATTTTCACCAGTCAATAGACACTCCTGAAACAGTACAACTGGTATTTTGAAAAAAGATACTGAAATGAAGATACTTAAGAACTGTACATTTAAGGCAGGAAAAATTTGTTTTCCCTAAGGCATGTCTGAAGCAGTGGAGAATTGGTAGACCAGCTCTTGGTGATGTGAAGGTATCTAGATAGCCAGATAGCTATTTTGCTGACTTGGGCTTTTAGCTTGTTGTCCTCATCATCTGTGTAATCTATTCTCTCCATAATAATGTGTGGAAGATGGTTCCTGCAGTTACATGGCTACAGTAAGATGGCACTGGATTCCAAGCAGTAAGTTTAACTCTGTGTCTTCCTTCTGCCTTCACTAGTTAACAACTAAACAGCAGCCCAATCCAGAAAAAAAGCATTCCAATGGGGTTTTTCCTAGTCATTACCCTCAAACTTTCATTCTCCAGACTGCAGCAGTACCGCTATAGGAGGTGAGTAAGCATGTTTACGACCAATGAACACGTCTGTTTTGCATCGTCACCTGACAGTCTCACCATCCTTCATTGCAACTATTTGTTGAAGCAGAGCAAACGTTGAGTATTGTTCACCTCCAGCTGAAGTATTGTCCTCCATTTGGTGTCCTTCGATGTAAACAGATCTATCAGGTGGCAAGCTGACTCATGACATCATTAGTTGTAATAAACTGGGGGAACGTGTTCATTAATCACTTTTGGAGATACAGCAGAGCTGAGTTCAGTTCGCCACTGAACCTCTGACATTCATATCAGTGAAATGAGAAATATATCACAGTTAATGTTCATTAGACAGGTGTTTTAATGAGCTAGAGAGAGCACAGTTGGTTACGCACATTCAAGGGCAATCAAAATAAAAGCGCTAATTACATTCATGGGAATGACAAGCCTTCATAAATTAAAAAGCCATTTGTTGAAAAAGCTCATTTGTCTGTGGGCGGAATCATTGTTCTGTACTCAGGTCCTGTCAATACAATCTAGTTCAAGAATGCCAAGTCAAAATGTAATCACTCTTTGCTCAAGGCTTTAGTTCACTGACACACATCTACAGTTCTGAACTTTCATTTTCCATTTTGTTTTTTACTGCAAAACTATCTTAATTCGTGTCAGCATGTGCTAAAGGTCCCCAGAAATGTTTATAGTTTTCCCATAAACATGCATGAAAGTCAGCTAGCTAAGTAAGCTAATATTAGCTAACATTGCTAATTGGCAACAATGATAAATATTAACATTTTAAGAAGTAGAGTGCTTTATAAAATGACTTATTGGGGCAAATGCACTACAAACACATTTAATATTGTCAATTTCTTATTTAATTCTTCTCTGTAAAGAGTAGTTTTTACCTTATGTGATGTGTTTTTATAGCACTACTGAAGAATGGGGTTACCCAGAAATTACCCAGAGGTTTTGGCTTCTTTACTTTTATCTTTCATCAGTTTTTAATCAAAGTTGCCATGCTAAGGCATAGATTTGGGTATATATGAGACGGTTTTGTTATTTTCTGTATGGTGTATAGTATAGTCTGTAGTGCTTTGATCAAAGTAAATAAGTGGTGATTTTAAGCCTGCCTGGATTCAACAGACCTTTAGTAGGCAACCTTGTTAGGTTTTATCCTAGTGGCAATGCCACAACCCAAATAAATCACAATTTTTGACACGCTACCTATACATCTTGTCAATATTATCAACCCTCTGATTAACTCACATGTTTGTCTGTTTTCCTTTTAAGAAAACACACGTGTTTTATTGATGAAACCATAAAACCAAGCAAGTTCAATCTATTTACCTAAAAATTCAATTTTTTGTCTTTCTTACATCTGTGTGCTATATATTTTTACAGAATTATCTGTAAAATGACAGAAAATATTGTAAAAACGTTTTCCAGACAATTTAACAGCACATGTTTTACCTTTTCACACTTCAATTATGAGGTCTGTGGGAAATTTAGTATCAAAAACAGTAGTCATTTATTTTTACATGCCTATTTTTCAAAATCTCGTTATCTCTTAGATTTTTATTCCTGTCCCTTTAAGGCAGATCTAAATGACCCCTGATCTGACTGGGTGCGTTGCACTGCGTTTCATTCAAAAAGGCTGAAACACTTTATCACTTCAGCATGGGTGATGAGAACCAATTACTTCAAAGCTTAGTTCCCATATGTAAAACGAGGTCTGAACAGTACATTTTGAAACGTTCAGTGTTTATGTACGACATCAACAACTTATTTCAAAATAGAGAGAAATATCAGTTTTGGGTCCTTTAAAAGCATTTGGAATAAATGATTGATTTTTATGTATGAGGAAGCATAATGAGGCTCGCATCTTGACCTCAGTCATTTTGCATTCATTGTGACTGTCATATCATCACTGTGTTCAACGGCTTTAATCTTACAGCACAGATCCCTGATGGCCTGATATATTCACAACTGATCCTGCTCCTGATCTAGTGACTATTTGATCTGATGTTTGCTTTAGATGCTTCTGTGAAACTGCTCTCACTCTCTCTCTCTTTCTCTCTTGCACTCTCTCTCTCCCTCCCCCTCCCCCTCCCTCTCCCTCTCTCCAGAAACACTCACACAGATGAATTCCAAAATATGTTTTGACACATAGAGGAGTCATTACAGAAGAATAAACACCCAACTAAAATAATGCAACCAAAAGAGGCACATAACTCAAAAGGCTTTTTTATGAACATGAAAATGATCAATTATTGAAAAGGCCTTATTAACAGCAATGACAATTTAATATTGGTAAATATACACATTTATACATAACTGTTTTGGGCTACCCTGGCCAAATTATTTTCTTCTACAGAGAACAAACATGCGCACATTGTAAAGCAAATTGCTGTTTATTAAAATTTAACATTTTGGAAAAAAAAGAAAACATAAAATGTGTCCTGTGCAAAGGTTATGGCACATTTATACTTAGGTATTTTTTAAAACTTGTACACTACTTGTTTCCAACTTGTGCATAAAAATGGCATAAAACGCTGTATTAGATGTGTTCCCTATTGAGGAAATAAAATATGTCATTTGACCAGGGGTGTTCAAACTTTTGCATGCAGTTGTATAAGAGCTAATTCTGAATGTTCTGCCTATCGCTAATATTTAAGATGAGAATAAAAAAACAAGCAGCAACGATTTGTTCATTCTTGTCTCACCCAAAAAGCTTTTAGTGCTTAATCTGCTGAACTCAGACTTTGATGATTTGCAAAGAAACATTAAGACTCTGTAGAAAATTAATTGGTCAGGGAGGTGTGTTCTAATTGGTTCTGAATACAGAGATCGGGAGTTTGAATGTAATTGGTTATGACATCTCTGACCTTGGTTTGGAGCTGCTTGATTGACAGTGTGCTCTGGAAGGAGGCGGAATTTGTCTGGATGAACAGGAGTGGGTTGGCTGAACTCTAAGCTGAGATGACAGCTGGCTGGCACTGGGAAGTAAAGATGTCAATCAAGGTAAGCTTGCTGAGAGAGTAAAGGCCCAGCGCTGAAGCCTAGACCAAGAGTTTAGGTTTAGTGAAACCTAGATTGACTGTAGTTATATATTATTAGATTCACTCTTAAAAATGGTTCTCGGTTTATAAATGTGGTTCCAAACCTGTTACTTGTTTAAAGGTAATTATTTAAATTTATATTACTGTTGTTTATATACTGTTTATATTACTGTTTTATACAATATGTAGAGGTTATTTATATTTACAGTGGGGCAGCTGGTGGCCTAGTGGTTAGGGAATTGTCCCGGTGATCAGAAGGCTGTGGGTTTGAATCCCAGGACTGCTAGTCGCACCACTGCCCCCACACTGCTCACTGGGCGCTGTGTTCCTGCTTCACTTGGTGAATGGGTTTAAATGCAGAGAAAGAATTTTGTGCTGTTCACACTGTGAGCTGTGGTGTGTTCACGTATGACAAATGATCACTTTACTTTACACTTTACTTACATCTGCAGTATGTAGAAATTTTGTTACACTTTTACAGCAAAAGCAGTGGGAAGAAAAAAATGGCATTTTTTAAAATTCAAATAAATATATGTGAAAGTGCAACTGGATCAATATGTCAGCTGAGGCCCAGCAGCGTGGAAGAAAATGTTCAGAAACAATTAAATGTATAACGTCATGTAAAATGGACTTCTGTAAAGTAGTGTGTGTTGCTTGTACAATATAATCGCTTTCTTGATCTTAGGGCAGAACATGATCTTGGCAACCTGTGTCTCTGATTTCATTTTGCAGCACTCACATATAAACACATTTATCACACTCACAGATAAATGCACAGAAAAGTAAAAAAAAAAATCATTTGGCCTAGAAGGCCTTTCACTAACCTGGTCATAAAATGTACTGCGCAAAATGCAATAAGCTCAGTGAAAATGCGTTATGTAGCACTGCACTGTGTACAAAAGTATTCCGTTATCTCTTTTTTATGTTTTAAAATAGCAGTCTGTGCAGTTTGGATCTATTTTTCATGCTCATTTTTCAAACAGTTTTGACAGACATGTAGTCTTTTGTTGAAAAGAGTATAATAAATGTGTCCAATCATAGTCTAAGAGGTATTTAGCCTTGAAAATCATATGAATAAGAAATCTTTTTAGCCTAAAAAAGCCTTGTGATTATTGCTTTATTACACTACTGAAATTTAGTTACGTAATTATGTTGATTAACTGAATTTGAATTGAAATACATGATCAAATATATTTGCATTCAGTTTACATTCTGTATATGTATAGGTTTGGGTCTGCACCTCAGACTTTTTTGTTCTGACAGTTACAACAAATGTCAAATGACATTCTGCGAAACAAAATAAAATACAATCATGATAAAATATAGATATTATATAGATTATAATAAAATATAATCTATAAATTATCCCCTCTAATTACTACATGTCTCTCAATGCTCATTAATTGAATTTGAATTGAAATACATAATCAAATATATTTGCATTAAGGTTATGTTCTATATCACAAGGTTTGGGTCTGCTCCTCTGACTTTTTTCCATTTGTTCTGGGAAATATGGCAAATGTGGCAAATGTTGTAGGAAGAATTTTGAAATGGTATAGAACCTTTATGTTGTAGTCGCATGCAGAAGTTTCGGCGCTCCAGTCAAATTACATTTTTGATTTTGTAAGTACACATCCTGTGCAGAGAATATACTGCTGCAAATTTTGGCACAGAAATACTGTACGTAACATATAGGGGTGGAAGGGAGGGGTGAATGGTATAAATCGTCCTGTGCAAAACCAGAATTGTTCTGCTGTTAAAATCAGCAGAGAAAAATTAAGTTTGTTCCTAGAAGATTACTTTCAACTAAAGTAAACAAAACATATAGTTTGACTAGGGATGTTCAAACTTTTGCATATCATTGTATGTGGTGGTTCTTTAAAGTTTAAAAATCCTATTCATAAAAATTCATAAAAAGAATTTTATCAATTGAAAAGTGAATTTTCCCCATCATCACTCTAAAAAATCATTTTTGTCAACAACAAATAGGTGCAAGTCAATTTTAATTTCATCTCTTCAAATAGTCTTTAGAAAGATTTGAATTGTGGAGGAATATCTACTCTCAGTTAAAAATGCACCAATAATTTTGTGCAATTTCCAAGTAGAATCAACCCCCCTCTATTCTAATCTACTCAAAAAGTCAAGAAAGTGCTGAACCTTCCTAGAGGATCTCATGCCTAATAATATCTAATAATACCTAATAATACCTTATTCTTGTTTGTGGAAATAAAGACCAAGCATGCAATGGAATTTCAATGTCATATTGTTTCTGTGAATTTTATATAAAACATACTTGCACTGTCAACAACAAAAGAGTAAGGGCATAAGACAACTCTGATTTCAGTCTTTAATAGGTAAATTATGCCGATGCTGCACCGGTACTCAAAGGAATCTTGAAAAGCAGGAATAATTTAAACATTCATTTGCTGCCTCAGTTACCTTGGGATAATGCATTTTTCAACTCAACTCCATACCAGTGCATTAGTGTGGGCATGAAAGTCTTTGTCTAAGAAAGGCTGAAGCATTTTTGATCCACCTGCAAATGTTGTACATCAAACTCATTTTATGGTGAATTTAAGTTCCTAAATGTTTTTTTGCTTGAAAGGAAAGATGGTTCTATGAAACATTTATATAGGTTATTTAAAAGGTAATTGGCATAGGACTTTTATAAAAAGATTTTTCATCCTATCACATAGTTTAAAAAATGGTTATTTAAAGAACCATCCAATTAAAAATTATTTAGGGAACCAGAAATTGATCTTCTGCATCATCGCTCCACAGAACCCTTTTTATGAGCAAGAAATAAGTGTCCACCAAAAATGGAAATATATGTGGTATAAATTGAGCAAATTTCAGAAAAAGTGTTTAAATCACCTAAAAGTAGCCTTAAAAACTAAATTATTACTGATTAGCACCAGCACATGGGACATGGGACATGTGAGTTATTGTATATATTGCAGCACAAATACGAGTTTTCACCCACAATCTCTTACTCCACTGGTATGAAACTGTGGAATAAGAGACTGTACTTTGAAGGATTTTGTCACTGTTCGCTTATAGGATGTCAGCTGGTTCCAGTCAAGTCATTTACCAGAGCAAATGACATTCCCTTGCATTGCCTGTCATCTTGTAATTGCAATACTCAGGCCTACAAAAAAGGTGTTGAGTGGTTCTTTGCAGCAATGTCATTTAAGAATGAATTATCTTTGGTCCTCCTTGGACATTTAAATGAACAGTCCTTTATTTGAGTATGTTTTTCAGTCTTTCAGCTACATCTGTAATGTAAAGACAGTAATTCACGACAGATAGTACAGATAGTAAATAAAACATGTTTCTTAGAAACATGCCTAAAATAGAAACCAGTGCTTTTAGGGACATTCTGCTTTTGGTACTGTTCCTCATGCTCTTTCTGAAGTTCTCCATTTAAGTGTTGGTCCTTTCAGCAGTACCTCCTCATGCTCTCTGGGAGGTTCTCCTTTTAAGTCTCGGTTTTTCCTTACGCTCTTTGTGAGTTTTCCCTTTGCATCTTGGTTCCTCTCAATTCAATTCAGTTCAGTTCAATCAATTTTATTTATATAGCGCTTTTTACAACTGATGTTGTCACAAAGCAGCTTTACAGAATCCAGGTTCAAGCCCCTAGTGAGCAAGTAAAGGGTGTCAAAAGGGAGGAAAAACTCCCTAAGGTGGAGGAAGAAGCCTCAGGAGGAACCAAGGCTCAGAAGAGGAACCCGTCCTTCTCTGGTCAACCCAGAGAGTGAGAAAGAGAGTCTCTATGAAGATAACTAACAATAGAAGACTTTTGTGTACAGACTTAATCACTGCTGAACAGTTGACAGTCTGTGGCTAACAAAGTAGGTATAGTTAAAAGTCAGTAGAGGTAGTTTTTGTTGGCGTCTAGGTGAAGAGTAGTTTGAAAGTCTCTAGTCCACAGCAACAGGAACAACAATATCCCCCAGAGCTTTTGAACAGCGGTTGCCCTTGGATGGGAGAGGAGCACGTGAGGAATCCGGAGCAGTCAAACCATTCAGGAACACTTGGGCAAGAGACCCCAGCACCTGCAAATCCAGGATGAGGAGCTGACCTGGAGCGCTGATGGTGATCAGTCAGTCTAGACAAATAGGCAGCAGTTCCCCTCAGAGAAGATGGTTGTGTGTCATCTGGGTAGCAGTGGAAGCTAATCCCATGTTTTCGGATAATCATACCCAATGGCAGCATATACAATGTAAAAAAGAGGTCCTAAGACAGAACCTTGTGGGACTCCATGTTTTACCTTAGTGTGCGCGTATGATTCCTTGTTCACACTTACAAACTGATAGTGTCATTCAGGTATGATCTAAACCAGAATAATCCTGTTCCTGTGACTCTGACCAAGGTTTCTAGTCTGTCTAACTTGTAGTTCGGTTATGTCACACGTACCAGTCATGCAAGGGCTCTCGGAAATGAGGCGCGTCACAGGGTATTTAAACAGGGCACAGGTATACACACACCGCTCAGTCATTAAGTTCCCAATTCAACCCAACCCTATGTCCTCCGGTACTGTGAGTACTACTAATCCTATCTAACTCCTCTCTTTTGTATACTTGCTGTGTGTGTGTGAGAACACGGATTCCGGTGGGAATCTTCACTCTTGTGTAGAGCGTTCTCAGAACGAAGTGCGTGGTCTACCAACTCGCGTTTCTCCGCAACTGGGTTCATCCATCACGCTACACAGGTCTAACCAGTCTATCAGATCCATTCTAGTCCTCCACCGTGACAGGTTAAATGATGGCAAGTCATGATACTGCCACCACCATGTTTCACAGACTGGGATAAAGTCTTTATGTCAGAATGTAGTGTGCAAGTCAAGTAGGTGTTTATGGTCATTTCAACCATATACACAGTACACAGTGACATGAAATGATCCCCCAGGACCATGGTGCAAAACAAAGAATAAAGACAGAACACCACAAGATTGTACAAGTGCTGGCAGGACTAAAGAGAGAGTGCAAAAAAACACACAAAAGGAACAGTACAATAATGTACACTATTGACATACTGTATTCTAGCAACAGAGTCGTGTGCAAAAAATGCAAAGGAATGCAAAGACTGAAGTAGACAGCAATAAATAATTATGCAAAATATCAAGTAGCAGCAACAAGATTAGAAAAAAGGTTAAAGTAAACAAATACAGGGTATTTACAGTGGCAGTTGGGGAGTAAATTGTTTATTGGAGAAAAGTTTAGTGTGTGTATGCAGTGTGATTGGGAGAAAGGAAGCAGAGTGTGTGTGTGTGTGTGTGTGTTTGTGTGTGTGTGTGTGTGTGATGTACAGTTTGTTATGCAGTTCTGATTTGAATCTGATGGCCTTGGGGAAGAAACTGTTCTCCATCCTGGTAGTGAAAGCCAGATGGAAGGAGGGATTAAGTTTGTGTCACCAACAAACTTAATGATTTGGGATGGTGGTGGCCTAGTGGGTAGGATACTTGCCTCTGGACCAAGAAGTCGTGTGTTCGAATCCTACCTTCAGCATACCACCACTGGGTCCCTGAGCAAGACCCTTAACCCCAAGTTGCTCCAGGGAGACT
>JBBPCZ010060235.1:0-12438 GCA_037974445.1 Brycinus macrolepidotus | reverse complement strand
CCGTACTTTCCCGTGCATTACCGTTATCGTTGCATGTGTAGTGCTTTAAGTTCTGTCTCCTGGGTTTTAGATTAAGTATCTTGTTTTGTTTGTTGGCCCTCGTGCCTGTTTACTTTACTTTGCTTGTATTTAAATAAAGCTATGGAAATCTGCACACGCGCCTCAAGCCTCTGGTTAACCCAGGCCCGCTACGCCATGACACAAAGTTACAACGGGTAGGGGAATCAAGACACGAATATTAGAAAGACAATTTATAATAATAATACATTTGTTAAACTATTTAGAGAAATCTGTAATGCTTTTTGATCCATTCATTTTATGAACTCGTCACAGCTGTATTTATTATATAGTAGTGTTTATTGCAGAAACCCTCATTTTATAAATACTCTAACTACCATCTCTATGGATTTACTAAATTGTGCTTCTATGGGAATTTTAGTTCCACTTTTCACATTTTTTTTCCACATTTCACATCCGAGAAAAATCAAAAAATCTCGAACAAGACTATGAATAATAAAACCACAATATCAAAAGCTGCCTGCCAGAAAAACCCGACTCCATGGATGCAGTTTTGGGACGACCCGTCATAAACTGTGGGAGAGAATTGAGTCAGAAACTCCACATTTTAGTGTTTATCCTGCTGTAATGCGCTGTGAAAGAGGCAGATATCATATTCATTTATTTTTCATTTGAGCTTGTGTCCAAGTCTTAAGGAACAAGCAGACACTGAGACACAAGAGTATCCTCATGTACCACAAAATAAACTAAGTGGCACACAGCTCATTGGAGGGCTCACTGATCAGACTGGGGCTTTTACACCCCCTGGTACTGTACACTTTAAGATCTGTTCAGAGTTGTGTTGAAATGTTTCAGGCCCTGGATGATGGTGGTTCCTGACAATATGTTCTTTTGTCTCTCTCTAACTCCAGATAAATATTCTGAAAAGACGCTCTCTCCTGCTGAATGTTCAGTCATAACCTACACGCGCCTGCAGTCACAGAATGTGCGGAAAGACCTGGACCTGAAGAAATACAGCACATCAGAGGAGGGATACAGAAGACTCATCCCAGCCGTAACAAACTGTAAAAAGGCCCAGTGAGTCTTTAACTGAAAGAATATTTAGCTAGCATTATACTGTTATGACTTTTGAACCACACAAAATGGTAAAGAAGTCTATGCGTGTTAAGGAAGGAACATTAAAAAGCAGAGGAAAAGGAGTCAGACCTGTCAGGTTTCTGCTGTCAGCTGGTGGAGTTTCTGTTGTTTACTGAGTGAAGACTAAACACATAACAGATTACACTGAAATATCACAGATACTTTATAGATACCCATGTGTACGGTACATACACGTACTGTACAGACTTGCATGCTTTAGAGTTCTTCAGCAAAATTTAACATTATTTACCAGCTTTGAGAAATGACCAGTCCACGCTGTTTCTGAGACACGCTGCACTGAAAAACCAAAATAAACAATGACAGACTCTATGAAGAAAGAATTCTTTGATATTATAGTACATTTTCACAGTTGCTTGTCTGTGAATTATTTTACACATCACTTCTACATCATCAAGAATACTGTAATTCAAAAGAATGAGCTGGAAAACTGTAACATCAGGAAGCATGACAAGAATTTCACTATGAAAGAATTAATCCATTTTATTATATAGAGATATCATTTGTATACATATAGTATTATATACTCGAGGAATGAACCAGAATTTGTATCTACACTACACATACACAGACACACAGATTGATAAAGATGTACTGTAGATATAAAGAAATTTGCCACCAGTTTGTGTCTTCTGTACAAGAAAGCTGAGAAAGTCTCTTAAGTTCAGTCTTTTAAACGTAGACTGAACTGAGATTCAACCGTGTCGGCCATTTGATGCATTCTTATGCTAACTGTAATGAATTTTGAAAAAAATATATACTGAGAAATATGCTTAATAACCAACTGGGAAAGCAAAGTTTAGGCAAAAGTCAGAATCCAAACGCTGAATAATAGGCTACCTTATATGTGTCTAAAATTACAAAAAAATATCTTGCAGGACGGTTTTTGTCCTGCCAGTTTCTGATGTTCAGGCTAACCTGCATATTTAAAGCTGAACTGGTTTCTTCAGAAGTTGATGGTCTGTTTTTTACTCAGCAGCCCCTGGGATCCAGAATTGTAGTCAGTATATGAGTGCATTTCATCAGATACATTAAATTTATCATCAATTTATGAATTTGTTCAGCAGTTCCAATTCTACTGAAAGAACAGTAGATAGGTTAATGCCCGAGTCAATAATAAATAAAACCAATAAAACATTTTATTCATTAACTTGACAGAAAAACAGTCAGTGAACACTAAGTCATGTGTAACTACTAATGTTAAGTTGATCTTCATGTTTATCAATCTTCATGTTCCGTACTGACATATACACCCAGTATTGTCTGATACTGTCTGATACTTCAGTAAAACGTGTGCACATGTGAGTACAAGAAAACTAAAGGAGCCAAGGTCACGTGTCTTAAAACCATGTCAGGGCACCAGACTGAAAGTCAAGAACTATGAGGAATTTGTTTTGAATGTTTTTATGTTCATGTACATCCAAATGCGGACACAATTTTTGAATGTTTATGTTTTATTCCCTTTTTTGTAGATTTGCTGCCTGTAATCTTACTGCACAGTCCCTCCAAACTTTGGTTACAGCTCTGCAATCAGAATCCTCCTCCCTGAAAGAGCTGGACCTCAGTAATAATGACCTGCAGGATTCAGGAGTGCAGCTGCTCTCTGCTGGACTGAAGAGTTCACACTGTAAACTGGAGACTCTCAGGTCAGATTTCTGTCCATTTATCCTGGTAGGAAAGATGTGAGCACTTTGTAGGATAATTTTATGAAGGATAATGTGTCCTTACTTGTAAAATATGCAAACACACACAAACCCTCTTACTAGCAAGACCACACTTACACTTGCTAAGATCATTCTTTGTGACTGTCTAAAAAACCCTTCTACCATATTGCAAACCGATGAGCCCATATATTATTACTACCTACCTATGACTACAATTAACCACTATTTTTATAATCAATCAATCTGTCAAATATTAATTTGATTAACTGAATAAAATCATGTTTTGTGGCTTAAGAAAGACAAAGTCAAGGTATCTGAGTGGCCCTCACAAACCCTGACCTCAATGCAATAGAACATTTTGGGGGCAGAACTTAAAAAAGTATGTGACTAGTTTACATACACTAAGTTGGGTGTGTCTTTATACAGCATGACAAAATCCAGAAAATGATGTCATGGGCTTCTGATAGGCTAACACACATCGTTTGTGTCAACTGGAGGTGTATATTTGGATGTATTTAACTTAACCTTTTACCTGAATGGAGTAAAAAGGGGCAGGAATACCATCCCACCCAAGAAGCTTGGTGTCTCGTCTTGGCCACCTCAGTCATGCCCCAATGCAGCCCGTCTCCTGAGTATTGACATGTGCAGCCCTGGACGCAGGGTGATGACGTCATGTGTTTTTGTGTGTGTGGTCATCGGGTGCCTAAACAACCCAGGTGTTAGCACTAAACACATTAGCTAGGTTGCTAGGTACCTGATGACATGTCCACCTGTGTCAGGTTTAAGTTAAGTATGTCTCGTTTGTTAATTCATTGTTCATGTTGTGTGATTGGTTGTCTGCGTGTGTGTCTCAGCATAAAGCCCAGCTGGTCCGGAGGATCGGCGTGTGGTCACCAAGCTCTACCAGTACATGTCTTGGGTTTGTAAGAACTTTATTTGTATGTTTACCTGCGCTTGAGTCCTTGTGTCAGCCTTTGGACTCCTGTTGTGCACACCTCGTACTCTACAGCTCGGACAGCTTTCCAAGTGGCAGTTGGAGGGCCTCCCTTGACACAGCCACGAGTGGCTGGTGTCTCTACAAGGCTTGTGTATCCACCAGTGACTGTCTACTCTGTGTTTGCTTCCATCTGTCTCAGCAGGCGTGAGGTGTGTAGCCGTCCCCACTAACGGACAATAGTGGATCTACTCGACTGGCCTCAAAGGCCACTAAACAAAACTTCCTCGGGCTTGGGTTCCTCTTTGGAGGCAAAGTCCTCCTGGAACCACTTTGTATTTGCACTGACCTTAGCGTTCTTCTTTGGAGCTCAGCGAGTTCACCCTTCGTATGGTGTTTATTAAAAGATGTCATTGAGGAACTAAGTTGATTCCTGTAGTTGTGTCCTTCCAGTGCACCCGACATGACACTTGGGAGTGGCAGCATTATGTAGTTGGGGTGCTTTGCAGGAGGAACTGGTGCACTTCATAAAATAGATGGCATCATGAGGAAGAAAAATTATTGATATATTGAAGCAACAGCCCAAGACAGCAGTCAGGAAGATCAATCCTGGTCGGTAATTGGCCTTCCAAATATATAAAGACCCCAAATATACTTCCAAAGCTGTGGCAAAATGGTTGAAGAACAACAAAGTGAAGGCACTGGAGTGGCCTTCTCAAAGCCCTGACTTCAGTCCAGTAGTAAATTTTTGGGAGCAGAACTAAAGACGTGTGTGTGTGAGCAAGGAGGCCTGTAAACCAGACTCAGTTATACCAGTTCTGTCAGGAGGAATGGGGCACAATTCCAACTTATTGTGAGAAACTTGTAGAAGTCAATCTGAGATGTTTTACCCAATATAAATGATTTAAAAGCAATGTTAACAAATACTAAATGTATGCAAACTTCTGACCCAGTAGGAATGTGAAAAGATATAAAAGCTGATCAAAAATAATTCAGGCTCTCTGTTGTTATTCTGATGCTTCACATAAGTTTAACTGTTTTTGTATATATAAACGTCTGACTTCAGCTGTATTTGGGTTTTCATTCTCAGTTTCCATTCTTCATCTGAATGTACTGTATCTGTGTTTGTTTGATTTGTTCTCATTTACAGACTAGTGTCATGTAATCTTGGGAAAAAGACGTGTGAACATCTGGGATCAGCTTTGGAGTCAGAAACCTCCTCCCTGAAAGAGCTGGATCTGAGTAAGAATAACCTGCAGGACTCAGGAATGGAGAAGTTCTCTGCTGGACTGAAGAGTTCACATTGTAAACTGGAGACACTCAGGTCAGAATCCCAAAGTCTTTATACAAGCAAGCATGTATTTTTCTGACATGATATTTTCCAGTGACTCCTGTTCGTAAGATGGAGTTACTGGAAAAAAACTATTTTAAATATAAAGTCAAAATAAAATAAAATTCTTCTGAAAGTACTGTGCTATATACTATTTATGCTATATAAACAATATATTGTGGTCAGTAAGAGAGGTGGATTTAAATACTATAAATATAAAAAACACACAAGGACGTAGTTATCAGTATTAATAATGATGAGTGTAATGTACAGAGCACACAAAAAAGGGTGGAGCCAGGTCAGGGAACCTGTAACAGTGGGTGAAGACCGTGGTTCTCAAACCGGTCCTCAGGGACCCCTAAACGGTCCTCTACCCCTGTGTGTTATGACTATCTGTCTGGGGGTCCCTGAGCACCGGTTTGAGAACCACTCTCTTCACCTACTGTTGCAGTTGTATTTATTAGTGTTTCTCTGTCTGAGGGTTGTGGGGAGAATGTGTCCACAGTGTGCGTTTAAGACAGAGGAAGGGAGAGTCTGGGATTTTTCTCAAAAAGCAAGTCTCCCCTTTTATTTGAAAGACTGAAGCAGGAAAAGTAAAGAGAGACATTAAGAGAGTAAACAATCTATAAACAAAGAGAAATAGCCAAATACACAATTTTTTTTGGCTTTAGTTTTAACTGTTTAAGGACATTCAGAAGAAGCTGAGTGTCCTCTATCACTCATTTAGCCACAGAACTGAGAGATGGAGAGATAGCTTGTTAGCTAATTCATTTAGATTATTTTGATATAAAAACACTAATCCAAACACCAGTGTAGGAAATATTAAGCTCAAAATTTGTTTATAATTGATTCTCCACCAGATAAATATTTAGGAAATATTTATCAATTAATTGATTCATTAAGGGGCTTATATCAAGGCAGGGTTATTTAAGTAATTTCCCTGAATCACTCGTCCAGTGAAGTAATTCACTAGGAATACATTAATTAACTTTAAGCTCTTCTCAATTGTGCAATTTAACAAGAACTTTGCTTTAGATAAACAGGGGGAATTAGTTGGATCAAAATTTGGTCATGGTACGAGCATAGGTACGTATCAGCTGAGCAGTGGTCTCACCAGTTCATGAGCAAAGAAAAAGAGCGCTGATCACAACAAACAACGTTTATTTCTACACACTACGAACACAAATACACAAACACACACAAAGTAAACCTGAGTAATAAAAGAAATAAAGACTGAGATGATATGATGGTCTGAGACTGACTGACAGAGATTTTAAACGCCCTGAGCAGCGAGTGCAAATGAAATAAAGATACGCAACCCAGTTCCAGGAAGAAATTAGGAGTATCTGACCACTTTGCACCCAGGTTATCACATAACAGAGAACGTTACGTGTGCGATGTTCAGGAAAAGTCGAAGTCTCAGCAGGGCTTGGCAGAATTCTAGTCATGGTGCCTGGTGTCTCACGGAGGTGCCTTCTGGTGGACGGCTCGGAGAGTTGACCGTTGGCACCGGCTTTTTCAGCAGTGGTGGGGTGAAGGAGTCAGCGGTTGAATTTGGGAGCAGTGCTGGAGGCAGGTTGGCCGGTTCGTTCCGGATCCGAAGCACAGCCGTTTACTCTCGAAGATAGAGGAACCTCTTCGCGGAGGCTCGACCCTGGATCTGGGAGAGGGAGGAGCTTTGTGTGATCCCAATTCGTGAAGAGACTCGATTCTTGAAGAGCCTCAATTCTGGAAGAGCCTTGCTTCTTGAAGAGCCTTGATTCTCGGGTCCTGGTGGCAGTTCTTCTCTTGCTCAACTCAATGCTAGTATGAAATCTCGGGGTTTATAAGCCAGTGAGCGGGTGAAACTCTCAGGCTCTGCCTCCTCCCGGTGGCCAATCAGACGAGGCAGTCATTTGGTGCGCGACACCCAAAGGGGAGGGGTTTTTTATGATCCCCTCCAGAGTGTGGAGTTCATTGTTTGCAAGATTAAAAGTCCCATAACTTTCGATCCCATACCCTCCTCCTTGCCTGCATCTGGGCAGATCCAACTTTTATCCCTGTTATAACACCACAGACACAATTTTAAGCAAAATGAGTATCACAGACAGTCTTAGCTCCAAACTCTGATCGAAACAAGGCCCAACATCAGTAATTTAACTTTTACCGTTTCACAGATAAGGATAAAGACACAAACATCTTTGTTTATAAGTGTTAACTGGCTAAATAGGAAGAATTACCTTTGGAATTACATATACGATCGCTAACTACATGATACACTTTAATACTTAAAAGAAAACCAATTTTAAAACACCAAGAAATGCCTTTCTCTCAAGGCTCGCTGTCTTTAAGGGTTGATGAAAGATCAAAGGTGACCAGGTGGGGAGAGTAAGAGAAGGGTGTTGATTGATCTCACTCTGATATCATGCCTGGCCTGGGTATATCAATATTACACGGCTTGTAATACCATCACTAACACATTTCCCAGTAACATGAGTATTGCAGACATTATAAATTTTTCTTACCTTTACCAGTTTCACCGATATGGATTTTCTTTGCATATATACACACACAAAAGAATTCTGTTTAAGACAAATTAAGGCTAAATAAAGGAGATTAACTTTGGGATTACTCAGTAAGGAAATTAGTTAATAACAACATTCAATACTTGAAGGATATGAAGATTTTACACACAAACAAATGTACATTTTTCTCTTCTCCTTGCTGTCTGTGTGTGCTGGAATGTTCTTAAGTAAACAGGGCTGCTAAGGTCAGTTTGATGTTTATCTACCAACTTTATGGTGCCTGAATGGTGCAAATGGGTCCTTCTCCCCCCTCAGGGGTGTCCACTCCTTTGTAAGACAAAGGACAATATACCAGAATCTCTAATCTGTGGGGGCCAGATGGTTTCTCACTTCCTAGGGTCACCGACCTCTGACCCCCCTTCCAGGCTGAAGGGGGAACACCTTTGTTCCGGAAATCCAAGGCTTTGGATCTTACAGCTGTGTTTTTCCTGAAAGCAGTTGTGTGTTTGCATTGGGGCTCTTATTTCTCTTTGTGACACAAAGCAGGGTCCTTGCGTCAGACACAATTCTGAGATATCAAAGATTCGTTCCTACACCAGTGACACTATTAAAGACATGATTCACTGCTTTTCTGACCTGTGGAGTCCAAATAATCCAAATTCCTGAGAATGAACCATACATATTTCTCCACAACAGCCGTAAGAATTCACATTTCCCACTGAAGTCTCTATAAGATATTTGGAGAATAAAAACTTCTACAGTGCACTGAAGCAGCCAGATCCTTCACACTCCCAGGTAATGCCCAGTTCACCAAAGGGTTGAAGTCTTTGGCTCCTGGCCCAGCCAGATTCCTCTTCCATGGTGAAAAGTATCCCAGCTATTGACCCAGTCAGTCTCTGCTGCCACGATGAAGAGTCTACTGACTCACTGCTTAACTTTCATATATTTATTATTAGGTCACCTCTATTGTTTTGAAAGCCATCATTAACTGTGTCATACTTCCAGAGTGCCAACATTCCCTGTTTTCTGTTCATTAGTGCAGCAGTGTACACAAGGCTTACTTCACATGGTAATTTATGGTATGGGATGTTGGTATTGCAGTATTGTTTACAAGTCTGAGTAACAGAACACGGTATTGGACAGATCAGTATTTATAAATTCCTACTCCAAACACATTCCATTTGTTTTGGTCAATGAAGAGTCAATCTAGCAGTCGTTGCACTTCTTTTGCATGTGTGGATGTGTGTGGCATAGTAGTGTACAGTCCACCAATCACCATTATTCATATCATCTCAGGTGTGTAAAGGGTTTTCAAATGTGGCTTTGCCTCAGACTTCATATAGTGCACTAAACAGCATGTGAACGAGGTGCTATTACTACTTTAAACACTGTTCAGTTGTGTGAACTGAGAAACAGCCTGTGTAGCACATTGTTAAAGTTGCATTAGCTACGTTATGGTGAGGTTAAAAAGTAAGTATACTCATTACTTCTCAGTTACAGCTACTTTCAAAAGGCAGTTAAATCTTCATCTGTTTTATACATTGGTTGTCCTGCCAAAAACAGAAACATACAATAAGCTTTTTCTCCTGGTTTTACTTGTCTAACACAATTATACAAAATATAAAGAAAAAATAAAAACAGGCATAATAAACCAAACTGTTTTATATTGAACATTATATTACTATTATATCTGACTAATCTAACTGTCTACACACAAAAAGGCTAGAAAAGACTGAAAGGGGAATTCTACAAACCCTCAGCTGAAATCTAGGAATCCTGCTGATTACACAAAGAAATTTTATTTAACATCAGCGTTATAACAGAGGTTATTGTTTGTGTTTTTTGTGATTCCACCTTCTTACTCTCCCTTTGCAGGTTAGCTGGCTGTAATTTCAGTGTGGAGTCCTGCAGATCTCTCAGATCAGCTCTACAATCAAAACTCTCCTCCCTGAAAGAGCTGGACCTCAGTACCAATGACCTGCAGGAGTCAGGAGTGGAGCTGCTCTCTGTTGGCCTGAGGAGTTCACACTGTAAACTGGAGACACTCAGGTCAGATTTCTGTCTGTTTAACCTGGAATGAAAGATGTGAACGCTCTGTGGGACAATTTCATATAGGCTAATGTGTGCTTATTTATAAATATTTCATAAAGTTATATGTTTGCTGTGAAATTTGATATTCTAGTGGGAGATAAAGTGTCTTATTTTACTGCAGATTTGAAATCTACTAGCACAGAGAAATCTCATTTGTAGAAAAACAAAGCTAGATCATGGAGCTGATCACATGATTTTTATTCAAGGTTTTAGTTCACAGTAGATCAGTCAGATTTTTACTAAACTGAATGGAGAGGTCATTTACATGTTCCTGTAGAAGAACAAGTGGAACAGGTGAGGAAATGTGTGATGCAGGCAGACTTTATTCAAGTTTATTTAGGGGCTCTGAACTACTACAGTGAACTGACAGACTCAACTCGAAAACAAACCTTGAAGGAAATTATATACCTCTGAAATGAGAGGAAACATGTTTCCTTTGTGCTGCTACACAAGAATCATCTAGACTGAGTGCTTGTGTCAGCTGTAATATTTACAACATTTGAACACTAAACATATCTTTTCTAAACAACTGGATCATCTGGATCAAGGTGAAAGACACAGTCCTGCAAAGCAGAACTAAACACAGATTTTATTACTCTTCACAATGATCCCATCTTTCTATATCAACTGTCCTACTAATTCTTACAGTCACCTTACAGTGTGTGTGTGTGTGTGTGGGGCTGCACGATATGGTCAAAATATTAGTATTACTATTATACTGCAACACATAGCAGTTGCGGTCTATCATCACTTTTGTGGGATTAAAAAGCTGTAAATATTGTTAAAGTTTGAAAATGTACATAGAGTCCATATGTGGAAAATAATCTGCAACAAGCCAGTTTTCAAATAATAGATTTTGTGATTTCAGAAAACACATTTACATACATCTCTGTACTCAGCTTACAGCAGTTTAGCCCCGCCCATTCATGCTGAACTTTGTGATGATTTTAAAAGAGCTACATTACAGGGAAGCCAGTCAGAAAAGAGATCATTTACATATATCAGTTATCAGGATAAAAGGCCACAGTTTGCCCAGAGTAGTGTGAAGGATGAACCCAATCGCAGAGTAGCATGAGAGAGTTGGTAGTTCACACACTTTGCTCTGAGAACGCTCCCTAAACAGAGTAAAGATTCCCACCTGGTATCAATGTTCTCACACACACACAAGTCAGAGATAACCGGAGTACTCACGGTCCTGAAGAGATGAACAGAACAGGGGCGTGATGATGACTCAATGACGGAGCACTGGCTACCGCCTTAACCCTGGCTTTTATAGCATGTGACACATTCACTTCCGAGTCCTCTTACGTGTCAAATGACTAGTGTGCATGACAGTAGAAAGCCAAACACTGTCACCTACATGGAACAATCGTCCTGCAGGGTGCCGGCGGCGATGTTGAGCTACATACCTCTTGTTGGCCCGCTGGATGGTAAAAAACACACCAGGCCACAGAATCAGTATCTTCCATTCCAATCTCTCCACCACCATGGGGAAGACCAAAGAGCTGTCAAAGGACATCAGGGACAAGATTGTAGACCTGCACGAGGCTGGAATGGGTTACAAGATCATCAGCAAGAAGCTTGGTGAGAAGGTGACAACTGTTTGTGCGATTATTCGTAAACGGAAGAAATATAAAATGACCATCAATTGCCCTCAGTCTGGAGCTCCATGCAGTATCTTGCCTCATTGGGTGAGGACGATCATTAGAAAGGTGAGGGATCTGAAGGCAGTTGGGACCACAGTCACTAAGAACACCATTGGTAACACACCACATCATAATGGATTGAAATCTTGCTGTGCTCGCAAGGTCCCAATGGGTATCAAATACATATTTCACTCAGTGAAATGCAAATCAATTTATAACTTTTATATAGCAGGTTTTTCTTGATTTTTGGCTGATATTCTGTCTCTCTCCAATGAAACTACCTTATAAATTAGAGACTGTTCATTTTTTTTGTAAGTTAGCAAACTTACAAATTCAGCAAGGGATCAAATAATTATTTTCCCCACTGTATATATCTCCTAACTCCAGTACGTTGTGTGTTTTTATTCACAGTCTAGTGCAGTGAGAGTCACAGCACTGCACAGTTAATCAGCTCTTACTGAACTGTCATCATTCTGTGTTACAGAGAGACTAAACTCAGCTGTGCAGTGATGTGACTTTCTAACACTGAACTAGATTGTAAATAGTTCATCATGGTGATACAATATTAAACTATGCCTAAACATCAAAATACACTAAGAATAAAACATTAACCTTATAAAACAATAGCTAAAACACAGAGAGGAGGTGAGCTTTGTGTTTTTAATAATCATATCACAATATTTTCCTAAAGATGCTGATGTACCCCATATGCACCAAAACCAAGCAGAATTCATGATTTCCGAAGTTAAAGTCCTTCTGCTAAATCATAACATCATAAATAAACTGAAGATGTTTGAGACAAAACACACATTTCTGAACTCATGTGTTCTTTTATTACTTACTATAATCACTATAGTAAGACAAAATAAAGTTGTTGTTGTGTATATAATATTAACTAAATACCTTTTTGTTCCATTCAGACATTCTCTTTGACTGTAAAATCTGTTGTAATTATTCTCCCTGTACAGATTATCTTTGTGTAATCTTGGAGTAAAGACGTGTGAAAATGTGGGATCAGCTTTAAACCTGGAAAACTCCTCCCTGAAAGAGCTGGACCTCAGTAACAATGACCTGCAGGATTCAGGAGTGGAGCTGC
>JBBPCZ010060224.1:0-12438 GCA_037974445.1 Brycinus macrolepidotus | reverse complement strand
TGTGTGTGTGTGTGTGTGTATAGGTATTGTTTGTTTATTTATTTATTTATTTATTTATACAATTTTTTGAACAACTGTCCAAGAACATTATGTTACATTACAGCTGGAATGAACCTAAAAAGTTAATGTCTTATTGTAACACTCCTTGGGAGCCGTGTCCTGGGGGG
The DNA here is from genome assembly GCA_037974445.1 of Brycinus macrolepidotus. Taxonomy (NCBI): domain Eukaryota; kingdom Metazoa; phylum Chordata; class Actinopteri; order Characiformes; family Alestidae; genus Brycinus; species Brycinus macrolepidotus. Next base: position 12,271 of record JBBPCZ010060224.1, on the reverse strand, counting down.
GGAGGGGTTGGGTTGGGGGGGGGTTCTGTTTTGCCCCTTTCTGTCAGTGTTTTCCCTGTGTCCTTTGTCGATCCACGTGACCCTCTCATAGTGTGTTGTGTCCGTTACAATTTCCGTTTGAGTTTGTACTAGATTTTCAGCATTCGATGTTTATTTATTTTTGTCAGTTTTTGCTATATACAATATATAGTTTTTATTTCTGATATTTGCACACAGTTTCTATTGATCTTGATCAGTATAGTTCTACTATTTTGAGTTTTTTTAATTGTTAGATTAATAAACCTTATGAAGATCACACACTTAATGGGGAGTAAGTAGGAAATAAGTAATATTTCCCACTTCCGTATAATATTGTAAAGAATGTTCTTTATGTATTTGGAAAGGCCTTCTTGCCTGCCAGAAATTTTAAAGGGCATTGTCAAGGACATTGTATCAGAAAAAATGCTTACTGAACTAAGAAGTCCCACTGATGGGAACAGAAAGTAGGACGCCGGATGAGGGCACACTAAAGGAAGCAATTTCTTCCTCTATTTTGCAGAAAACACATTATTGCATCCTTCCCCAATTTCAGGTTTATAGCATCCTTAAATGGATCAGTCACACGATTAAAACCACTGGCAAGTGAAATGAGTAACATTGATGACTTTGTTACAGTGGCACCTTTCAAGGGGTGGAATATATTAGGTAGCAAGTGAAGAGTCAGTTCCAATGAGTTGGAAGCAGGAAAAATGGGCGACTGTAGGGATCTGAGGGACTTTGAGCATGGCTAGATGATGGCTAGACAACTGGGTCAGAGCATCTCCAAAGTGACTGGTCTTGTGGGGCGTTCCTGTTATGGAGCAGTCAGTACCTACCAAAGGGGTACAAGGAAGGATGACTGGTGAACCAATAACAGGGTCATCGGTGCCCATGGTTCACTGATGCATTTGGAGAAGGTTAGCCTGTCTAGTCCAAGTCAAGTCAAGTAGGTTTTATTGTCATTTCAACCATGCACACAGTATACAGTGAAATGAGATAACGTGCCTCCAGGACCATGGTGCAACACAGAGCAGAACAAAACAGAGCAACATCACAAGCGCAACAATACAATTAGACAAGACAAGGCAGACAACATACAGTGCAAATTAACAATAGTAACAGTCTGAATACAGTATTTGAGTTACTGTCTTCAGGCAGCGAGGGTTGTATGTGCAAAAATGCTAGAACAGAGTTGAAAGGCAATAAATAACAATAAATAATATATACAGATATGGCAGCAACCGGACAGAAAGATTTAAAGTGAGATTTAAAGTCTAAGTAGTTGTGTGTGTGTGTGTGGGAGGGGGAGATTACAGTTATTGTGTTCAGTTCCGGTTGAGGAGTCTGATGGCCTGAGGGAAGAAACTGTTCCCCATTCTGGCAGTGGTGGCCCGTACGCTACGAAACCTTTTGCCAGATGGGAGGAAGGAGAAGAGTGTGTGTGAGTGGGGTCATCCACAATGCAGGTGGCTTTGCGGATGCAGCGTGTGGTGGAAGGTGCGCTCTCCTCAGTCTCCGCAGGAAGTAGAGACGCTGCTGGGCCTTCTTGGTGATGGGGCTGGTGTTGAGGGTCCACGTGAGGTTCTCCGTGATGTCTGATTCCACAGAAGAGCTACTGTAGCACAAGCTGCTGAAAAGGTTAATGCTGGCTTTTATAAAGAGGTGTCAGAATTATTGTGAATGGGGCTGCATAGCTGCAGGTCTGTCTGGGTGCCCATATTAACACCTGTCACTGCCAAAAGTGTCTACATGTCTATAATGGAAACATGAGCATCAGAACTGGACCAATGGGGAAATAAAAGAAGGTGGCTTTGTCTAATAAATAACAATAACTTTTACATCATGGAACCAGGTTGGGAAGAAGGCAAGCCAGTGGAGAGACAGTGTGATGCTCTGTGCAGTGTTCTGCTGGGTCCAGGCATTCATGTGAATGTTACTTTGACACTTACCACCCACCTAAACCTTGTTGCACATCAAGTACATCCCTTCAGGTTGCCTCTTTCAGCAGGATAATGTACCCTGCCACACTGCAAAAATGGTTCAGGAATGGTTTGAGGGACATAACAAAGAGTCAAGGTGTTGACTTGGCCTAAAAATTCCCCAGATCTCAATTCAGTAGCGTGGGCTGGACAAACTGGTCTGATCCATGGAGGCCCCACTTCACACCTTGTCTGCTGTTAACATCTTGGGTCCACATACTACAGCACACCTTCAGGGGTCTTATGGAGTCCATGCCTCAATGGGTCAGAGCTGTTTTGATGGCACAATTTTAAGAAGTGGTTTTAGTGTGCTGGCTGATTGGTGCATGTCTTTAATGTAACACACACAACCCCTTAGTTGATCCAGAGCAGAGAGAAAAAGCAAAAAGGAGAGGTGCTAAAGACAGGCTACATTTAGAAGGCATGATGGTGTTGATGTCATCTGCTGTACTGTTATAGGAGTTTGTAATGAAACACTAGAGCAGTTCCTAGAAGTTTGTATTCATGCCCGAAGGCTTTTTCTATTGAATTTGATCAAATCTGTGTAAGAAAAGGAAAGGAAAATATACTGTTTCTTGTCGAAACCACAGAAACCCTTGATTTATACATTTCTGTTCAGAAGTTTGGAATCATTATTCAAAATCGCTGTTATAATCTGTGTTTTGCTATGATATTGTAGTGAACCCAATCATTTCGTAAATACATCCTCAAAACTCCTCTCTGTCTGCTCAAACTGCATCCAGCTTTTCATTAAGGTGATGCAGACTTGTGTTTAGGACACAGCATGGCTTGCTGTAAACTATAAACATGAACAAAATTTCACTGCAGGAAACCTTTACATACAACAGGGTCTGTTTTCAGGAACCACCTCGAGAGAAGGAGTGCTGATCTAGAATCAGATTTCAAGACACTGTTCATCATAAATATGAATTCAATCCACGGTAAGTCCTCTTTACCACTGTTTTGGGAATATCAACTCTCGTGTTACACTGACTTGGTGAAGGGAAATGAAGCGGTGAAGTCTTTGTTCAATTTTATTATTCACAGTAAGTCGTGCTGTGCCCTAAACCACATGGTCAAGTCCGCACCACCTTAATGAAGAGCTAGAAGCGGTTTGAAAGGATTTGGTGATGTATTTTTTACCGAAACCATTTGGGTGACTATTGACGTCTCTCTAGTATTTCTTAGTTATATCAGCCTTGTAGCTCCAGTGTTAAATTAAAGTAGCAAAATTTGGCCTGGCAGATCTACATTTGGTATGAGTGAATAATTGTGTAAATTGGATTTCTTGCCAAACCAGCCCTTTAAAGCTTATTTGAGTCCCTAAATGAGCTTTAAAGGTACCCTATATTCACTTCTGCAGGGGAAAGGGGCAGATTTGTATCATATTTTCATGTTTTTAAGCATTAAAATATGACAGTGTGTACAGGCTAAGTGTAACTTAAAATATAACTTTAAAGGAACATGGTACAGCTACATTCCCTAATTAAAGTTACTGGAGACATACCCTTGGGGGTGCCACCACAGGGACAGACCTTTATTCTGAAAGATGTGATTTTTTTCAGAGAGGTTAATTTGGTTAACACTTATAATAATGAAGGTTAAATTCTCTAATTGATGTCATCTCTGAATCAGCAGTTTCACCAGTTCAATGTGATGTGACCTACAGGCTATAAAAAGCCTTGTTATGACTTGTCAGGATGGGGTGAGTTCTGGCATTCCTTTCCTGTTGTGTGTGTAAGAGGATGGATGAGATTCACAGAGACTAGACCAATGTATTACTGCCTTTTCCTTAACGCACACAGAGCAAGGGTGTTTTACAAAACACATTTTCACAGTTACACAATACATGCTGCGTTAAATCCAGTTAAACAGGCCTAAGTGTGCTTTCTAGTTGTTCTAGAAGATTCCGACCGATGTGCAGCCCACAGCAGCGGAAGTGTGTGTGTGTGTGTGTGTGTGTGTGTGTGTTGTAGGGCATTTGGAGTGCACGAGAAGCCCATATAACAGAAGAGGGATCGTATGCATCACTTTTTTACTTTAATTTCATTACGGGAATCATTTCTTAAATCACTTTTGGTGATATGCTGAATGTGTTGCTCCTTTGGACTCTTTTCTACTGGAAATCTTCGACCTCATCTCATCTTTCACATCTTTCTATTTTTCCTGCAGCCAAAACTGACCAGCAAGCACTCAAGAGGCCATACTGAGATGTGTTCCTTGATTACGATTAAAATGGCATAAAATGTAATAGGAAAAATGAAACTTTATCAAAAAATAATACATTTAGATTTACATTTACAGTATTTGGCAGATGCTCTTATCCACAGTGGCGTAAATCTGTGTTTTGTTGTCCACAAGACTAAGATTCTACCAGGGATGAAGTCAATTCTCCACCAGGGGCCCAGTCAGATCACACACACAGAAGACAGTTTTCTTACTATTATGTTAATAACAATTGCATGAATGTTAATAAGACAGTAGAGGACCTCAGTAAAGCTACTTTCTCTGCAACCCTGACTCACTGCCATATTGTTGAAACCACAAATCAAATGAGTCATAGCCCAACACCATAGCTCGGTGGTTGGGAACCTCTGTTTTAGCAATGCTGAGCAATGCTGATGATTTCCACAGTACGTTTAAAAAGGTATATTGGGGTGTAATGGGACTCAATTGAAAATAATATTTTTTTCTGCAGATTTTTTATTTTCTGCAGATTTTTAACTGGATTTATTCAAACTTTCTATTGTATATTGTTCTTGTCTTTGTGTCTCTATGTGTCTGTGCAGTCTCAACTTAAGCAATTTCCCCTGGGATCTTTTCTGATTCTGATTCTGATTCTAATTAATATCATCATGTTGCCCATTCCTATGCAGAACCCACTCTCCTAGCAACAAAACTTCTTGTTTTTGATACCAGCTTACTCATGTTGGAGATACTTAGTGGATTTCTACACAGCTGTTAATGCAACACAGCCTCTCCCAAATATTAAAATATGTTGTATTACAGCAAAACTTACTCTGCATTTGTCAATAAATAAATAAACAAAGGAATAAAAGTAATACTCTTTCTACAATCTGTACCCATTTGCAGATCAAGGTCAAACCCTGCGTGTGCAGAGACCCACTGCCTCAGTAGAAGGTGAAGATATTGTGTGCTACTGTAGCTTCTTCACTGGCTTGAAACATCATCAGGAAACTCATCACATTACCGAACAGCTCCTGTGCAGAACTGAGAAAAGGAAGAGAATATAAATGTAATAGTGGTTTTATAAGTTATGTCACAACTGAAGCACTTCCTTAAATGGTCACACGTTTACATTTCAGTGAAACAATGCCTCTGTCGCTGGTTTATTCTTGGTACTCCGACATCTTCTCAAAAGAAACGATGCCCTCTCTTACCGTAACTGCATTTGTTTCCTGCTACCACATTGTGTAATACTTGTTTTCTGTTATACAAATAAAACCACTGGCAAACTTGGACAAATTCCAGCCGAAAGTCAGGCATGATTGGTACGGAGCGTAAACCGCTGCTATGCAGGTAAGACATGAAGTGCTTCCCACTCCAGGTGTTCATTACTCCTGTCATGAGTTTCCACACACTGGTTAACACATTCACTGTGGCACATTAACTGAGGTGCGGGATGATCCGAACAAACACAAAAGCCATTAAACTGTCAAGAAGATTATCATTGGTAATGACAGAGTGGTAATTATAAAAAATATCAACACATGTCAAAAACTATTGGTGTATATGTTTACAAATGAGGATATAATCCAGCATTAGAGTCTATGGTGTTGGAAGTGAGGATGTGGCATAGCTAGACTGTTGTTCTAGACTGCAAACATGTAAGTAACTATGTATACAACTATTTTATTTTGTCTAAACATTTGCAAGGAAAGGGAACATGAGAAAAATAAAACAGTTATTGTATGTTTTGTCTACTTATTGTGTCGTCTCAGATTTACATCCCATTCACACTATACTGTAACACTGCTGTGTTGTCTATTTAGTTTATTGTTTCTGTCATCCCTTGCACTTTGTTCAGTGCTGCCTCCTGTGCAATAATCATACTTATGGTGCAACACTAGTCACACTGGAAGGTTTACTTCGCATCATCACATCATACTGTTACATTGTTGTGGTGTCTATTTATTGTGCTGTTTGTATTGTTTCTATCGTAACACACTGTTGAATGTTGTATGTTGCTATATGTTACACTGTGGTCAGTGGAGAAATGTCTCATCACACTGTGTATGTGTTCACAGCTGCTGATGACAATAAAGTAACCTTGAACCTATTGTTCACCTGTGTTTGCAATCAGCATAAGAAGGTCCTGGGTTCGAGAGTGTGAGTGTGTGAGTGTGTTTGTCTGTGTGTCTGCCTTGTGATAGACTGGCCACCTGTCCAAGGTACTTCTATGACTTTGGCCCTATGACTGCAGGGGTAGACCCCAGCACCCCCTGCAACCCTGGTTAAGGATAAGTGGTTCAGATAATGGATGCACGAATGCATGAACAGTAAGAACAGTGATTTAATGGAATGAGAAGCCAGAGGTGAGGCTGCTGTCAGGTTTTAAGTTTGGCCTCCCAAACAGTAATGCATTTTCTTTCCATGAAATCTGTGTGTGTTTTGTGGACTACAGACTTTTGAACACTTCTGCATTTTACTGTTTTATATGATACTGGGTTATTTGCAACATAAACTGCCGTAAAGTTATTTGTTACATTAAAATAAAGAACACTGACTCGACATAAAATGTGAAATCTTACTTAAAATGCCCAGCGTAGATCTTATACTTTGAAGAACTCTTCAACTTTTTCAGGTCCGCCATGTTTTTTTTATTCTAGCAATGTTTTATTATTCTAGTAATGTGTGTGTTTGTGTGTGTTTGTGTGTGTGTGTGTGTGTGTGTCCCAGTAATTATGTTTTCCTTGTTCCGTGTGTGTTTCTAGTAATTTCTAGTCTTGAACTTGTTTTCAGTTTTGACTATTTAGTTATGAATGTCTATTAAGACTAAATGCACTTCTTTCTTTCTTTCTTTATTTCATTCTTTCTCTCTTTCTTTCTTTTTTCTTTCTTTCTTTTCTTTTCTTATGCTACTATCACTGGCATCAAGCTTTCTTTCTTTCTTTCTTTCTTTCTTTCTATTTATGCTACTATTGCTATCATCAAGCTTTCTTTCTTTCTGTCTTTCTTTCTTTTCTTCTTTTTTCAATCACTCTACACTAATAGCACTAGCATCAAACTTTCTGTCTTTCTTTCTTTCTTGGTCCGTTTGCATTAATACCACTGGCATCAGGTGTTTCTTTCTTTCCTTTTTCTTCTCTTCTTTCTTTCAGTCATTCCATACTAATATCACTAACATCAAACTTTCTTTCTCTTTCTTTCTTTCTTTCTTTTTTTCTTTCGTTTGTTCATACTTTCTTTGATCCAGCTGGAGCATGTTATCGTGCTCTCTCTCTCTCTCTCTCTCTCTCTGGCCTAGACTGACCCTGTACTGTATTTACACTAATATATCACTGGCACTGGGCTGTATGATGACAGGCTTCTGAAAGCTGTGGAACGAACACGCTGGAGTCTCTGCCAGGGCACCTTTGTAATTCATCTTTGTCAGTGTCATCAGTTAACACGTTGCTGCAGGTGCAAACAGAAGGTTAGAGAGAACAAAGCACACCACCAAGTTACAAGGTACGACCAGGTCTTGCATATTAGGCCTCCTGTGAGTTATTCTTGGCGTGAAATCGCGTTTGAACCTTTACGTCAAGGAAAACAGTTTCGCATTCGAAATGTTACACCGATGGGACCTTGCTTCACACTGGAAAATTAAACGTTGACTCATCCTGCTGTATTTTCCTCATGAGTGGTAACTCATGTTCACTGGGCTTTCCTAAACAGACCTACCACAGCTACTCATTGGTTTAGAGCAACACAGCAACACAGTAAATCTGTAGTTTACAAAATGAGCCTTGATTGAACCCATTCATGCCAACTAAACGTAGTATCATAAAAAAAACTGGTCTAGAATTATGACATATATCTTTTCCTTGGACGAAGTTCTGTAAACATTTGATTTTTATGAGCATGTACAATTTTTATATTTTTACTCACAGTAAAATTCGGATTTTCCATCATTTTATAAACTTCTTTTTTGTTTAAGCAAACATGAACAGGAATGCACTTCACAATCCAGTGTCTCTGATGAAACAAATGAATAAGGGTTTCCATCTCAGTGTGAGTTGTGTTCTGAATGTATGTAGGCACTTGTTCTGAAACTATCATAGCGCATCCAAAAATAAGGGCAGCATGCAGCTTCTGTTATACAGTGATGGAAAACATGGTGGCACACAGAGAGTGTGGTGACAATTCAGCAGCAGATTTTAATGAGTTAAAGGGGACAAAGACTCAGAATACATCACTGGTGTGACATTTGAAATAGTCATAAAACCTCACAAAGCCACATGGTGTGACGAATTAAAAAAATAACAATAACACTATGCTATTATTACTGTAATGGGGTGCATTATTAAGTAGTTATGTACCATAAAATGTGTGTTCCTTGTTCCCTGTGGGTTTCTTGTAATTCTGGTCTTGAACTTATTTTCAGTTTTGACCACAATCTACAGTTATGAATGTCTATTAAGCCTGATTGCCTGTTCTTCAAGAACTGCTGTGTGTTCCCAGAATTCCATCTACCTATTTTTCTTTCTTTCTTGAACAGTGTCAGTCAACACGGATCCAGTTTAAGTGTATAATCATGCAACCATTTTTCTTTCATTCTTTCTTTTATTTGTTTGTTCTTTCTTTGATCTAGATGGATTATCTTGCTTCCTCTCTCTCTCTCTGACCCTGTACTTTATTTGCATTAATAAGAAGGGCATCAGTGAGCTGTTATCTGGTGAGTATCAATATGTGATGAAACTGACAGATATAATACTGATGGAGAAGGCAAAATAAGATCAGCAACCAGCCTCATCTGAATTTTATCACTACAGATGTATGTGGACTCACTATTCAGCAAGCAGCAGATGACTGTCGCTCTTCTTGTTATAAGTGTTTAATAATGTCTTTTAGGGTGTTTATGGTCCTTAATAACCATTAATAAACAAAAGTTACATTATGTGGCCAGTTATATTGTAAAGTGTACCAAAAACAGGCAAGCTCAGAAACCTACAGGCCAAAGAAAATGTAACAATTTTGAACATTACTGAATTAAAGCCCTGCATTTGCAGTGTAAGCTGCTTGTTTTTTCTGTTTTTTTGTTTGAAACAAAATGCCTTTACCGTGGGTAAAATATTTCATATTTCCATGTTCCATTCCAAGTAGATTATGAAGTAATGAGAACTTTTAGCACCCCCTCAGGAATTTTGTAGGTCAGTTTTGGATGCTACAACAAGTACAGGTTTTTACCACAAAAACATACAGCATTTCTGAACCTTTTATGGGTGGTTTCTGAATGGGACATTGAGCCCACATTGTCTGAGAATCCATCCTGCCACACACACGTTTCATTGTTTTCATAACGTCACACGCCCACATGTTGCTCTGCAGACAACAATCGCAAACTCAAGGAAGGTATTTTCTCGATGTATTATGAGATTTTTTTAAGGACATTAAACCAATTACCCTAATCTTGTGTCTGGTGTCTGATGGATTTCCTGAAAATATTAATGTTCCCGAGTCAATGATGAGGCACGTAGAAGTTATGCTTTGCAAAGTTCATTGAGAGGCAAAAAAAAAGAAAGATGTTAAAGGTAGATGCTACAGTGTCCCTCTCTTGGTACCTACTAACTCCTGTCTGCCTGAGCTGGTGAGGCTAGGACCTCTTATCTCCCTGTTGTCAAAACGCCGGAACCATTCAAGGATCCCCACAGATCAGTCTGCCCCAGGTCACAGCAACAAAGAAACAAACATATGGAAAAACACCGGGCGGAAGGACAACCACCTGAGACTATAAAGGAGAAAGTGGATTGTGTAGATAAGGTGTAAATATAAATAGGGAGAAGAAGGGGTGTCTGATGTATATCACAAAAGGGAGACAGAAAGTTACATGGTAGGGGTTGTTAAAAGAGAGGCGAAAGGGGGTGTAAGGGAGAATAGGGTGTGAGTGTAGAAGGGAGGGATCCCTCAGTCCCCCCCCCCCCTATGATTCTATAAAAAAAACCTTATGGAATCATCAGAAAATGTATAAAATATTCACAACCATGGTAAAGGTACAAAAGGTACAAACTCTTAAGCTTAAGCTAGGCCTAATTCTATAAATCGTGTATGGCACTTTGCACATAGCAGTTAACCCTACTGGAAAATTAATGGTTGGACAAAATGTAATGATTTCACAGTGAGTAATTAATGATCACAAACAACTAAATGCATTTCTGCAAGACAATGTGAAGTGTGATTACTATAAATTCAGTGTTTGGAGACATTTAAAAAGTGATTTGAAGGGCATAAGAAGTTTGTGTTAAAAAAAAATACTACTCACACCGTGTATTTAAACCGGCAATCTTCTGATTTAGTGCTGGGCGTCGAGAGGGCACTAACTTGCTGTCTCTTAGCAAGCCATTTATGGTTAAGTAATCAATGATCACAGAAACAATTACATGAATCACACAAAATAGTTCAAAACAGTGTTATCAGTATTATTGATTATTAACAGATTTGGACATTCTTGAAGTAACACATGATTAGTTTAACCAACGGTGGAATAAATAAGTGTGTGTATTTATGATAGACATGTATATGTCCACACAGCATTTAATTAAAAAAATTATAGAAATGTCTGACACTAGGTAAAAGTTTTAAAAATGCAAAAAAAAATTGTCCTGCATACTTATATATTTAAGCATGCAACAGGAAGGTGAAGAGCTTGAGGTGGGAAAATACCTTTACAAATACACTCAGTCTGACCCACTTCTGTAGCATTCCCATGATGCACAGAAAAGTGCTTATCACATTTATCACTTTTAAGGCTAAACCTGTGAGTCTAGTGAGTCCAGTCCCCATCAAACCTTTTATTTTATCACCAGGAAGTATGCAAGACAATGCATTAGTTCCTACAGGGTGATTTCTGTTGAAATGGGATACCTGGCAAAATGGAGCAGTTCAACTCTGTAGGTGATATACTTTGATGTGAACGCAAACAAAATCCCAAACCAGTGCTTTTGTTTCTAAATAAGCACCTGATAAGAATGGTATGTTGTTGTCAATGTGGGCGTGACATTACATGCACTGACAACTCACGCTGTCACAATCCTGAGGTTAAACTGGTTAAGGTTGTAAATAACTAAAGACAATTCTTGTTTCATAATACATTACACAATAGGAAATAACATCTCATTTGAGTATGACAATCCGTCAGGCTATGGATGAAAAATGAAGATGCTCTTCAAGTCCAAGAACCTTCAGTGTGTTTATTTGTCGAGCTCTAAAGTATGCTGGAAGTGGCATCAAGACCATGTCCAAGACGATAAGTCAAAGCAACAAAATTCCAAGCAATTTTAATGGAATCCTACTCTACTAAAAATGTCTACTTGAGTTATTGTTGGTTTTCAATAGCAATTTATACAAAATACTACATATTCATAATGAGACAAAAAAGCAGGAGCTGTGAAACCATTTTTATTACAGAAAACTGGTACCAAAAGGAATATTGAGCCCTGGCTCCTACAACACAGGGATAACAGAATAGGGAACAAAGGGACCACACACTTTACAGAGACACAGTTCAAATATATGTCAGAAATCAAACAGGCTACAGTTCTTTCTGAGAACACAGACAGGAAATACAGATCTTACAGAGATACGTACACTGTCCACACCGGTGAGGCTGTTCCAGGACCAAAAGCCAGCCGAACTCCTCACAGATATGTGGGCATACACAAACCAGACACCCAGGGGACCATGAGCTCACTGATAGGCAGGGCAACAGTCTCTCAGGAAGTGCCCATCCGGTGAGAAGGCCCAGCAACCATGTGTGGCTCCTAGCAAAACCCCATCATGGAACTCTTCTTTGGGGCCTGATTAGGCCCATAGTCAAGTAATCCCACCAGGGCACCCATTACCTACCAAGCAAGGAGGCCCCACAGTCACACACAGCACCCACAAACAGGGTTGCCAACTTTTCAAAAAACCTTGGAGTGAGATTTTGGGACAGACGGACAGGAGGGGGGGGTGGGGTTTGGGGTAGAGATACCTTGGAGTGAGACGTGAGATATTGGGGGGGGGGGGTGTGGCTGATTTCTGGAGCGGTGAGCGATGACAGACGCATAAACAAG
>JBBPCZ010060214.1:0-12438 GCA_037974445.1 Brycinus macrolepidotus | reverse complement strand
GGAATCGGGCATCTTCCAGACTGTCTGTATATCTTGTATTGTCAATACGCTGGTGAAGATCCTGAATGGAACAGAGACTACTGTGGTGTTATTTCTGAATAAAAGTGCTGAAAACATCAAGCAATTTACATGGCATCTTGATTTCAGACGATTCTTGCTCTGTCCACTTTAAAACAGCCTAGCTGTTTTAAAGAAGGATAAAAAGGGTGAAAAGTGTATTTGCCGTTACTTTATTCTACCTGCATCACTTCTTCTGAGGTCTCCACAACAAAACGACGTATTGTTATGTCCTCCATAAGAGGCTTCTCTCCTACCCTCCACCAGCCATCTCCAACTGGGATCTTCTTTGGTTTTTCCCTCCATGCCAGGTAGCATAAAAGACCCCCAATACCAATGGAGGAGACCGCAAATACCTTAAGTTTGTAGGGGTCAAGATTGGAAAAGGCGTTTCTACAAAAGACAAGAGGAAATTAGCAAAGATACAAGTATGCTGGGGCAAAGTGCAAATCAAATCAAGCCCTGGATGCAGAACCCAAAGGCAATTTTAAGTTTAAAAATGTAAGTTGCAGAAAGGAGGCTTTATTGATACAAGTAATTTTTTTTGTATCTGCTTTGATAAACTATGATTAAAATATCACTGCAAAGCTTTTCTTTTTCTCTCTTATTTGTGAACTTTGCACTAGACTGTGAGGTATGACAAACAGTAGAAATGTGCAGAACTGAGCTTTTAGGAGTACACCCAAGACGGGACACGGTCTCGTTTTAGAACAAGTTCACTGAACACAAAATGGGAACGCCTTCAGTTTTCCAAACAGCCTCTTAGTCATGTAGTGGTTAACATGATTGTCAGTTATTTTAGCAACTTCAAAAACAATCAAGCACAACAGAAACTGTTTTTCTCTCCATGCCAGGTAGCAAAAAAGACCTCCAATACCAAAGGAGGAGACAATACTTTAAATGTGCAGGGGTCAGGATAGGAAAGGGCCTTTCTACATAAGACAAGAGGAAATTAGCAAATACACGCTGGGGCAAAGTGGATAAAAATGGAGGAAACAAATCTCCTTAAGATATCTTCAGCTAGGGTGGGTCAACACATGAAAAACAGCATCCATTTGCTTTTCCTCATTAGTGAGTGGTGTCTGAAGAAAGATAGATCCAGTGGTCAAATAGATTAAATGTTTGGGGGGTGGTTCAGATTTTTAAAATGCAATTTACCCATTGATGTAGGGTCTAAAATATATTTATTCTTAGTGCAAGTATCTTACAACTCTCATTATATACCTGGAGGGGTGGAAATATTACATGGTAATCTTTATTTACCAGAGGGGCTTACACGCCTTTGCACCCCCTTCAAATCAAAAACTGGATGCAGAGCCCAACGAACATTTCCTATTACAAATGTTGTGGGAAATAGATTTTATGGGTTTAATTAATTTTTTATCTGATTTGATAAATTATAATTAAAATATAACACCAAAATCTTTTTGTTTCCTTTTATTTGTGAACTTTGCACCAAGAGGCAAACAGTTCTGTGACAGACTTTAGAAATGTGAAGAAATGAGATTTTACGAGTACACCCGAGTCACTGACATGGCTCCTTTTAGAATAAGTTCAGTGAACACCAAATGGGAACGCCTGCAGTTTTCCACGCCCCCCTTCGGTCATGTAGCAGTTAGCACGATAGCAACTTGGCTAGAAAAGTTTAGCCAACAACCAAAAGCCTTTGCATCAAAGCTACAAGTGCTCCTTTTACAACAACTAAATAAAAAGTGTCAGAGATACCACTTTAGTAGGGCAACAGTCTACTGGAAGACGTTGAAGCTCAAGTTGCCTCACAAGAAATTCTCGCCATGTTCCCTCAGCCCGTCACAGAATCCCGTAAAACTACTCACTGAATATTTTCGACTATCAGCATGACTTCGGACCAGACCGCCCCCACAGTGGTTTTGTAGCAATGTGCGGTTTTAAAATCACTTAGTCTGCATGCGTATGAAGTTTCCTTCTCTTGCAGGGTCCAAAGGTTATGCCCCCCCAGTTCCAACCTTCACACCTAAATTCAGACAAAACTCCTCGCTGACGGATTTTACAAGAGTAGGAGGCGAGGCTTTTCGGAATATGGCTGGGAAATAAACGCGGTCTGGCTTTCATCTTATTTTCCCACCTGTATTCCAACAAATTCCCCCTCGCTGGCGGACTTTGGAAAAGCATGAAGTGACGTTGGAAACAGGTACGATATAAACGCAAGTGAGAAGGGTTTGAACATGGACGTGATTTACGCTGATGACATGTCCTTAAACCTGTTTTTTTTGGTGGTCCATTTCGTTCCCTACTTTGATAGGCTTTAGTTAGTTTAATGTAATAATGAATAAAAATGCGTCATCAAGAGAGACAGCCATCATGCTTACTGATCAGTAACTGATCGAAACTCTGGAAGAAGATTCAGTAGATCTGTGTTGGTCCACAGTATGTCCTGATCTGGTCTTCATTTCACTGTGTGAATATTATCTTTAATGGATCCAAAGGTGGAAACCACAGGAGCCTAATATATACTTTGATTGAAAACAGTCGTTTGGCAGAAGGTTAACTGTTGCAAATTCAACACTTCAGACGTCAACCCCTCACTTTCTGAACCACCCAGTCATTCATGGATGTTATAGCAGCACTATAAACACTCCTATGCAGCAGTTCATTCCACCTGCAGTCTGATTGGTTGAGAAATAGTGGAACCACTAACAAACATTAAATAAACAGGAGTTTAATTAACTATTACAATTAATGTAGTAAATTAACTAAATACAAATCTACTAAAAAATGGGCCTTTACAGACTGCTCTAAAGCATATTCAGGTAAATCTGGGGAAACAAAAAGATGCTGAATCTAACACTGCAACAGTTTCATGGCTCTGTCCTTAACGCAAAAGGCTCTAAATGAAAACAACACATTTAATTATTAGTTATAGTGAAAGTAGTGTGTGCTTGCAAGGAGTGAGTAGTACAAATAAGTTGAATAAGAAAACTTTAAGAAAACATGTAGAATGGGTCCGGCAGTGCTCACAAACTTATTTGGTAGTTCTTCTGCTGCCAGTGCTACTTCATGTGAAATGAATTTTATGTAAGCCTGACCACCCAAGTCCACACAAATCACCTCCTGATGCACCCAAAATCAAGGACACTTACAGGTGAATTGGAACAATCCTAATGCTGTGACTGATGTTTCATGACTTTAATTTTGACACTCCCAATTTCCCCCCTTCCTTGATCCTCCCTTTGGATTGTCCCATGACTCCCATTAGATTAACTTGGACTTTTTGTTCCCTCTTTAGTTAACCTCTACCAAGACACTGACGTCTGTCTTCCCTCACTATACCCTTCCATTCCTCCCCCTTTGTGTTATTAATGAGTTTGACTGTTTATGCCTCCTTTCTTGGTCTGGTTTTCAGAACACCTGGCTCGTCCTCAGGACCATGCAGCCTCCCCTTTCTGCTTGTGGGTTTTCCTTATCAGATGCCTTGGGTTGTAAGTGTTCGTGATGTGCAGGCCTCTCTTGTTGGGGACACAAGGCCTGTCCTTAGGGTGCATCCTGGTAAAAGGTTTTGATGGGTGGCTGCGAGGCCTCCTCGTTTGGTGCGTTACAGGCTCCTTTTTGTGATAGGATGGCTATGGGCCACATCAGGTGAGTGTGATCGGTCCCCAAAGTGAGTTCTGTGATGGAGCATAGCTTGGTGCCACATGTGGTTGCTTGGCCTTCTTGCTGGACGGACGCCTCCTGAGAGATTGGCGGTCTTGCCCATCAGCGAGCTCATAGTCCACTGGGCCATGCTGAATCAGAGTGTGATTCATGTGAATCATGTGAATCAGAACATTATCATACCAAACTGCAGGCTAACTTGGTCTCTATCATACACTGAAACATCCATATTTGCACTGTTGGGAAATGCAAATTAAGTTCCCATTGGTGTCTTGTCAAATTACTAGGTCAAAACTACCTGTTTGTCACATTCTGTTTTTCCCCTGTCTGATCATGTTTTCCAGTAGATGAGAAGGCATTATGTATATTAAGAGTGTTTTATTATTGTAAGTAGACTGAAAAATCTTAATGTTTAATCATGCCTTTTGTCTTTCCTCTCTCTTTAGATCTGTACTGGGGTGTCATAGTAAGCTTACTACCAATTACCAATCAAGCAACAAAGCTGGAAAGAGCCTCAATCAGAAGGTCTCTCACACACACACAATCATGGACTTTGGGCTTTTACCCCTAGAAAATAGTGCATGTTCAAATCCTTTATCAAAAAGCATGTAACATTTTCTTTTTTAATCTTTTTATTGCCGTTTTGTCTTCTAACTGAATGAAGTTTTTCAGTTCGAAGCCAACGTGTGACATTTTACCGTCCCTTCAGTTTTCATCAGTGTTAGAGGGGGTCACAAATTGTTTTTCTTACTGGGGGTTTCAAACCAAAGATGGTATATTGCTCAAGGGTACCTCACTGCTAGTCCTGGGATTTGAACCCATGACCTTCCAATCACAGGGGCAACTCCTTAACCACCAGACCATCAGCTGTCCCAGCCGGTATGGGTGTATATGTGTTTGCTCATCACTGCCTGTGTAACCAACAAACAGAAACAGAGAGGGTGAGTGTGTGTCTGTTTTATCTACTGGTGATTTGTGTTGTCTAGTGTATTATTTATAGCGTAATAAATTATAAAGCTGTAGCTTTTAGAAAAGCTCTATATAAATTATTATAAATGGAGGTCAAGCACTGAAGTTGCACAAATTGTTTCTCTATCTTCATTTTCTTTTTCTTCTGACTAGGGTTTTTATTATTGTAGTAATAATCACTTATTATTATTATTATTATTATTATTATTATTATTGGCGATAGTGCTATACCTAGAAATTGCTGCTGTATGCTGACTACCTGACGAAATGGCAAATGGCTAATGACTGTAGGGAACTTGGTGTATGTTGAAAGTCTCTCCTGGTATACAGAGTGGCCATACCCTGAGCTGGAGGGACAGATGACATCAAAGACAAAGTCTCCTTCTGTTTTAGTGAGCATAGGTCAGATCCTGTCACTGGATGATTACACCTTTAAATAACAATTATCTTCAAAGGAGCCAAAGGTGTAAACCAGAGAGCATAAAGACTAATTCATGTTTTGGGAGAAAACTGATGGTCAACAAAAGACCAACTGACGCAATTGCAACACTTTGTGCATCCGTCTTGCACCTTCTGATGGGCCGGGAGTATTTCCTTTTCATCTGAAGTATAGGCTAGATTTGTGCTTTCCTCACCCCAGGGCTCCCAGTTTTTCCTCTAAATTTAAATTTGTATATTTTAATTACAGAAACAGTTTTTAAAGATACTACATTTGATTTGTTTTCTGTGAGCGTTGCCATTGTGTTGTAGACATTTAAAATCATGACACTCCCTGTATCATGCCTAAACATGCGAGGTAGTCCAAGACAGGCCTTGTCTCGTTTCCTTATCCCTAAAATCCGTGCTTAACAATTATTTTTAAAATCCGTTCTTAAAAAGCCTGTCACTGTTTCTTATACACATACTGAATTGAAGTTCCAAAAACAGTCAAAAGACGTCAAAAGGATATGTAAAAGCAAGAGCCAACACCCTCATTTGTAATTGTTTTGACCCCATTTACATCTGGTCACTTCATGAGAATAGTATCTGGATTCCTGATGAGATCTTGGCATGTAATTACTTTTGTTAGAAAAATTCATCTCCAGTTTGCCAGACAGAAATCGTAAAAAAAACAGTTTTGCACAACACAGCCAATGTTTACAAGAACAGGTTATTAAGGATAATTATCCTCCTGTGTCGTCGGCGTCATGAACCACATACATTAAAACTGTGTTGTATTGAGCATTGTAACAAGTGAAAAACGTCAAGGCAAGATTACGTTTAGCCAGTCTGGCACTTTATTTTAATCTTACTGGCTCGCCCAGATTAAATAGGTCAAAATGACATTGAATTATGACTAAAATTATTAAACTGCACATGTTTGGGAAGTGAGCCAGACGGAAAGAACAATGTGTAACATTTTATCTACCATTTAATATGAGTTACTACATGATAAAGGCTAAAAATTAGATGAAAATACAAGAAAACTGAAATGTGTGTGTTAAGGGAAAATTGGTTACATTTTCAGCCTGAAAAAGAATCACAGAGTTACTGTTCCTTCTCTCCTCGATAAGACTGCAACAACAGTTCAGGCCTGATTCCCATAAATATGACTAACACATTCCTACACCTCTTACAAAAGCAAATGTTGTGGTAGAATGGAGAAACAGTGTGTTTACTCGGTCAGCATGAAAATCCTACTGTGGTTCTATTCATGTGCTCAAAATGGTAAACTAGGCCTACTGATTATGGAACATGTTGCAAAACAGCTTGAATACATGACACAGCAACTCCATTGTCCAAGCTCCTGGTGAATAACAAGCTCCTTATATTCCTAAACTTGCTGCAGCTTTTGCTAATTTTTTTATGTAGTACCTTTTGTAACAATCAACCATTTATCTGAACCTTATACCTGTTTCAAAGATTGTTCTCTGAAGGCACCAGTTGTGTGTGGGTGTCTGAAATATGTCCCCGGTTGTAACTGTTGCAAAGAAAACTATACTAAAGCCAAAGCCACAGGAGAAATTCTAAGACATAAAGGGGCCATCCTGGGGGAGGCGTAGCACTGCCTCCGCTGCGCCGGGTGGCAGAAGATGAAGGCTGCCATCAGCTGGCATTGGCTGCACCTGTGAGCGGCCCTCAGCAGTTCTTGAGCCTTTCCTTAGTACTCATCCTGAGCATTTTCAAAAACACACACAGCACACTATCTCACAAAATACAGCTGGTGGCCTAGTGGTTAGGGAGTGGTCCTGTGATCAGAAGGTTGTAGATTCGAATCCCAGGACTGCTAGTGGCACCACTGAGGTACACTTGAGCAAGGTACCGTCCCCACACACTGCTCCCTGTGTGCTGTGTTCTTGGCTGCCTGCTGCTTGACTTGGGTGAATAGGTTAAATGCAGAGAAGGAATTTCGTGCTGTTCACACTGTGTGCTTTGCTGTGTTCACGTATGAGAAATGGACACTTCACAGTCATTTCTCTGCGTTTTGCCAGGCTCGGCGCTGTTTTGGTTGAGGGTATATTTTGTTTCTTCCATTAGTGGAGTGCCCAGTTTCCCTTCTGGTAGTTTCAGCTAATTTCTTGCTTATCTTATTTTAACAGGAAATATGGTTAAAGCTTAGTCTGTTCTTAATCGGTCTGTCCTTTAAAGAAGGGGTTCATTCGTTCGGACTGAAGTGATTGGACGAGACGATGCTCCGCCCGCCCACGCTGCCGCTCCTGTTTATATAATCACAACACACCCCGAGTTTTTGTTTTTCGGAGTCGTTCGTTGGTCAGCTTGAGGTGGCTTTTCACTCGTTTTTCTATAGCCATAGCTATTGGTTGAAGTTTAAAGCATGTTTTTGAAGGTTGTCGTGCCACTTTTGGCTGTTTGCTTGGCCGTAGCGACCGCTGGCCTCGTCGGAGCCCCGATGGACGCGGACATGAATGAGCAAGGCGTTCAGAATGCCTTGCGGTTCGCCGTCGCCCAGCACAACAAAGCCAGCAACGACATGTATGTCAGTGAGGTTTCGAGGGTTATCAGCGTGCAGAAACAGGTAGGACGGTCCAGGGTTTACAAATTTGTTAGCTGGAAAATTTAAGCCTTAAATCTAATCCCCCTCCCACCCCACCCCCAAACACGGCGCCCATGGCCTGTGTTTTCTTTTCTTGGCACTTGAACCCTACTAGTCCTCTACTAGACTTGTATGGCTGTTTTGTGACGCTGTGGAGCTTACAATTACCCAGTTGCCTTTACGTCAATCACTGCATAACATTTAAATAACCCCTATTTGGAAGTGTTATTTGGCATGCTTTTTACCACAGTCTGCACTCTTCAGTTTAGAGCTGTGTCATGTAGTTAAAGTCCAAAATGGCCCAAGGTGGAGAATATGTTGGAAAATGTTGCAATGGTTAAAAGCAGAAATGGTTAGGAAATACCAGTGAATAAAAACTGAAAATATATAATAATATTTCTACGTTAGGTTGTTGCTGGAATGAAGTACATCTTCAACGTCGAGATGGCCAGGACTTCCTGCAAAAAGGGTGGAGTTGAGGAACTGTGTGCCATCCATTCAGACCCAGATGTTGCACGAGTAAGTTACGCACCTGTTTATGACTATTTACGTTGCTTCTATTCAAGTTAGATATGTAAGTTAATACTTGTGTTTTGCATCTCTTCTCTCAAGCCCCGTCAATGCAAACTTGTCGTCTGGAGTCAGCCATGGTTGCCAAAAATTGAGGTTCTTGAGAATACCTGCCAGTAAAGCTCAGATACCATGGAACACCCTTTCCCTCTTCAGTGGAATCAATAAAGTCCTTTCCACGTCCAGAAGTTCATACCTGTACCAGATTCACTAGTTTATTCATCTTGGTTGTCTGTGATTTAAAACGCTTTGACTAACACCTGCTGCAATCACTTTAAAACAGTTTTTACAGATTTTGTATCATTCTAAGCACAAGTACTGAGGAAAAAAAACTAATGTTTTTGATGAGGTTTACTATTAAAAAGTTGCTGAAAAGATACGTGTCCTACATCTATTTTGTTGAGATTCAAGATGGCATTGTTATTGTTACTAACACTCAGGCCAAAGGATGTTCTATGGCATACAGAAGTTCATAAATAATGTAAACAGTATTAAATATCACACATGATATACAATAAATATGACATGCAGCATGGGAACAGAATATAGTGTTGAGGGATGTGTAGAATAACAAGACACCAGAGCAGGCAAATTTATAAAGATCTAATGTAACTTATAATTATCTAAATCTTCTCTAATCAGATAATCTTAAACCCTCATGATTTACTGGATCAGGTGTCAGATTAGAATTGGAAAGAGAGAATCTCTGTCAACAGAGGTCCAGAACCTCTGAACTTGTATTTTCATAGCATTTCATAATATTTATATAGTCTGTTAGTGAAGGAAGTTCACAGAAACAAGTGAAGAGGGATAGGAAATGAGTCAAAACTGGAATCAAGCCTGGGCTGGTATAATTCTTCTTTGTAAAACTGCTACATTATTATAAAATAAATTCGCAAAGCCCTTTGTTTACAACTTGGATTTGTTCCACTGTGTGCAAATTAAATGACCTGTTTAGACTAGACTACAACCGCCATTAACACCAGAACAGTTAACACAACTACACTTGAGATGGCTTGGACTGTCTTGTGAATATCATTTACCAAGAATAGTTCATGCATAACTGACTATGGATAATGTATTTCATTGTCTATGAGCACTTTGACATCACAAAATACATGAATGGAACAGTTATCTGCTGTTCAGTGCTGTTATCTACTACATGCTAATTATTGTGGTCTAACTATCACAACTAGTATTTATTGTTCCAAACAGACCTTTAAGATACTTATGATTGGATGGTGGGTACACTCTCAAATTCAGTAGTTTTTCATGACTGCAATTAAGTAATATTTCAAACAGTTTGAATAAATTATGTGCCCCTTCCATTAGGTGATAAAGAATGCTTCAAAAAATCCTAAAGCTACTGAGGTTCCAATGGATGCAAGTCTCTTTAACCAATGTAATTCCTCAGCATCATCTACTGGGATTGTAATAACAAATAGCATTTTTCCACCTGTGGACAGAAAACTGCGTGCAAATTCAGCTAAATGTTGATGAAGAGCTCATTCAGCACACTAATTTTATTGTGTATGCTGTAAATTCTATGCACATATACATTAAGTACATTTAATTGATTCTGACTGGTTTAATACTGACTGATTATAGGCTTTATTAGTTCTTGGTCATCTTTTTTATGTTAAAATGCATTGGCCTTGAAATCATTGGAAAATGCAGAATAAATGTTTAATAAAGATGAACAGAGAGGGCCATGTTAAAGATGTGATGAAAAAAGCAAGCATAGCCTTAAATAAATCTACATTAAGAAAAAGAGACATGATTTTATTCAAATAAAAAATGTTTGCCTTCGTAAGCAGCTATTTAAGGCCTTGAATTCGGTTATAAGGATAAACACCTGTGGATCAAGACTGCTATTCAGACACTGTCCAGCCAGAAGCTGTTCCTCTTTAACTGCACTGTTGTTATGGAAGTGGTTGCAATACTTATTTTGCTATTGTGCAACTCTTGTGTTATTGAGTAACACTTCAGCTAATATGTACAAATCTCATTCGAAGTGCAGCTGCTGATCTCATGTATAATAATACATTTTGTTGTAATTTAACCCTGAAAACGACTCAAAAAGTTGTATATGCTATTATGTAACAATATTAATGCATAAATGTAATTTGTTTATAAGGAAGCCTTCCATTTTCTGATTAGCCGCTACTGTAAAGCTAATTACAAATAACATTTATTCTTCATGCCGCTTTAACAGAAATACATTTGTAAACATCTAAATTTAGAGTGCACGCATATTATTGACACAGCCTGCTAACACAATAATAAGTGTTTTACATTGTGTTAACTAGTTGTTACTCAGTTGTAGTCAATCACTTTAACTGATCAAAATTACACCCTGGATAAACCGCCTTAGTGATTCAATTGCTATCTGAATGAGAAACAACACGCTTTCAGACTTCAGCTACTTTCCTGCACTACACTACTGAATGCACTTCTTAATGGTGGTGCACTACTTTATGCATACTATTTAGTGTGGTAGGAAGTGGTTGAGTTTGCTGTTTATCAGTTACTGTTATTTCCTTATATTATAAATAAGAGAATATTAAAGAGAACATTAAAAGTGTTATACAAAAGGTTACTGATCACCGGTTTAGCCAAACAAATCTTTTACTGTAACACAAGGGAAACTCACAATTCCACATTGGTTTTATTTGAAAGGTGGACACGTTGTAACGTTGTCATTATAATGTAATAAAAATTGCTAGAAATAAAAACAAGAATGTGAAACTGACTATAACACTGGTTCAGCACTGGCATTTTAACGAAGAAATCCAGCAGAAATCCACCACAAACATGGGGCCTTTCTGCCTTTCTGTGCATGTGCAGTTTCAAAGTCTTGGGATTCAGTGCCATGCCCATAAATCTGTGCTACCTTGCATTGCAGTGCTAAACTGTATAAACTGTATAAACTTCAAGGTAGCATTTTTCGATAGGGTAGAGTGATTTGATAGACTGCTTATTAAAGATATATATATTTTATAAAATATATTTTTCTCTGATTATGCATATTATTTCTCATCATTATCAGTGTTAAACTAATTGTATAAACTAAAAGACAGCATTTTTCGATAGAGTAGTGTGAATTGATAGACTCTGCTACGGTAGCATTTGTCAGTGCCCGATCCGTGCCAGCTGCCCATCGGTTCCATGAACTTTTAACTGCAGACATCGCATTTCCGGACCCGAACATAACAGACAGTATAGTGAAACTTTATAGCAATATATATATTATTTTTGAGAGTGTTTAAAGTGTCATGTATATATACTGTATACATATGTATTTATATAAATTGTGGCTATGCAATATATGTATGTATATGTGTATAGCATCACTGTATTTAAACAGTTAAAAAATATATAACTTTTTATATAGACAGATGCATAGGCACATATACTGCACATATAGTAATTTTTTTATATATATACAGTATAAGGCTGCCTTTAAACAAACAAAATAATACATATAATGTGGAGGCCAAATATTAAGCATAAATGTAATTTCAGTTCATCCTGTTATTTTAGTAATTATAGTGATTTATATTCTGTACATAAGATCTAGATTGTTTATCATATTGTATTGTTCATTTATACACTTGTGCTTGCTCACATACTTGGCCAATAAATGCGTTTCTGATTCTAATTTATGTTTATATATTATATATATTTATATATAGATATATACATATCTAAACATATTATTTTAAATATATATTTATTTTTGTTTAAAAATTGTTTAAATAAAATTTAAATAGTTAATATAAAGTCTTGTATGGCAGTTCCATAAACCAACGCAAATTTCCTACTTGTGGGACTAATAAAGGTTTATCTTATCTTTAAGACTTGTGAGCGATCGGGCAGCACTCGGAAAGCCGCCATGTTGCTGCCCGATCGGTCCCAGACCAACTTAAACGCTTTACGGCAGACATCTCATTTCCAGATCCACACATAAAAGAAACTTTACAGCAAAAATAAACAAAAACAAAAGAAAACACACACACACACACACACACACACACACATATATATTAGGGCTGTCAGTAGATTAAAATATTTAATCACGATTAATCGCACCTTTAAGTATGTCCTAAACATACTGTTTTTAATACTCTTATCAACATAGGAGTAGACAAATATGTTTGCTTTGTGCAGATTTATGT
>JBBPCZ010060147.1:0-12440 GCA_037974445.1 Brycinus macrolepidotus | reverse complement strand
GTTGCCCTACTTATATTCAATAAAGTCATGGAAATCTGCTCACGCGCCTCAAGCCTCTGGTTAACCCAGGCCCGCTCTGCCGTGACATGAATGTATGTAAAAATAATGTAAAATAATTATAAAAGTGTGGCTAGTAAAATTAACTTAGCATTAACACATACTAAAGTCACCAAAAATAAAAGTAATCTAGTTGTCACCATTTGGCACGATATCATTTGCATAATGCTAATCGGAGACTATAGGGTTTCAGTGATTGTTAACAACATTAGCATGTACAGTGGAACGGCTGCTTTAAATGGCTCACGGCTACTGTAAAAAAGTACATGAATAAAAACATGAAATAAAAATGCAAACTCCACACATCTGTCTTTACTACACTCATAGAATTTTAACATGCAGTTCTTTTAGTTTTTAACTTATTTTTCTGTCTTGAAATTGGGCCACCCCCTCTTCTTACACCTCTCACGTCCCTGGTGACCATTAAAAATCGTAGTTCATCAAATAACTAAACAAGCATAAAATTTGGCAAGCACACCCAATAGCATTAGATTAATACAGTAATTTGGTTTATCCAAGTCTAATTGTGGTGCAATGATTAAATCAGAAAGAAAATTAAAAGTGAAAGTGACCATTTTTCTCATACATAAGCACTCCACAGCACACAGTGTGAACAGCACAAAATTCTTCTCTGTATTTAACCCATTTAACCCATTTAACACATTCACCAAGTGAAGCTGCGGGCAGCAAGGAACACAGCGCCCAGGGAGCAGTGTGTGGGGAGCACTGTGTGGGGGAGCAGTGTGTGGGGACGGTATCTTGTTCAAGGGTACCACAGTGATGCCACTAGCAGTCCTGGGATTCAAACCCATGACCTACAGGGGCAACTCCCTAACCACTAGGCCACCAGCTGCCCCAAAAATAGGCCCACCTGCAAATTTGACAGGCTAATCCCATGCGGGAGTCATGGCATCACTTTCTCATATTTACTCGCCTTAGCCTTAACTACTGTAGAATTGTGAAAGCAAACAACTTCGGAGTATGGTTGGGTTCCGCTCATATCATTGCGAACAGGTGATTACATAGCAACTGTACCGCTGCCAAAGCCTCTTGACCACATTTGACAGAGCTCACCAGTTAGTGGGGGGTGTTTTGGTGAGATTGTCAATATTATGGCAGACTGGAACAACAGTCATATGAATATGACTTTTTGGTGGCCTCATAATTAAAGTGTACGTCGGACAAAACATACCGACCTCTGTTCACCACTACAGCACCCGATTTTGAGAATGCTATTCGTTTTTATCGTAGAAAATTGGCTCAGACCTGGGAGCTCCTTATTTGTGCATGATAGCAACTTCAGAACTTCAGAGGTCCATGATCCCATCTGGTATGTGAGTGTTATCATCCCTTCTAGGCAAATGGCATCAGTTTTACTGTAATGATTTCTACAACCTCACTACACATGTGTACACATACACACCTTAAGCCTAAGCTCTCCCTAAAACCACAGGTTCCCAGCCCTGGTCCTGGAGTTCCCCAGCACATTTTAGTGATATTCCTTCTCCAAACCCAGCAGATTCAACCAATCAACTCATTAATAAGACTTTCCTGGGTTGAAGTGGATATGTGATATCAAGAAAACTCTAAAATGTGCTTTACAAGGGAGCTCCAAGACCACGGCTGGGACCAGGATTGAGAACCTACCTTGTAGCTGGTAATCTCTGGGGTATCTATTGACATGTCTGAGGGAGTGTAGTAATCCTGGAGGATTTTCTGAAACGTTGAACAATTAGACATAAGTAGAGGTAAGCAGTATGACAAGGGAGCCCAAATCCAGTCTTGGTGGGTTGGTAGTTCACCTCCTCAGACACACTCACTAAATCTGACAGTTAACAGGTGAGTTGTTCCAGATGTGTTTGAGCAAGGAAATCACCAAACTGTGTTGGACCCCAGACCTCCAGGATGGGATCTGGACACTCTTGCAGTATGGCAGTAGTAGGAGTTTAGGGACCTGCAAATTAGCAAATAGAGTAGCTACCTTAAGGTTGTTTTACCAAACAGTGATTAAGCCTAGTCCTGGACTGCATAGCATTCTGGATGGAGATTCTCAATTGAAAAGAAAGTGTAGACCAGGACTATAGGCTGAATCCCTATCCTGGAGACCAAACCCTGGTGTTATAATTTAAATGACTGAGCATGGCCAGTTTCAAAGATCCATCTTAAGTTTAAATCTATAGCCTAAAAACAGTTTCCAATGGTGATTCACTATTAGCATTGTAGTATAGTCTGAGACTAGGCTACATCTATGTCCACCAAACCAGGCTGTGTAGTTTAGGTAGAGTGTTGATAAAATATATACCATGTGACCCAAAGTATGGGTGTTTTAGCCAGTGTATAATTTGTGCCTTGTTAGGTCTGGCCCGGCCAGCTGTAAGTGCTACTATTGGAAGTGTCTAGGAGCAACAGCAACTCAAACAGCAGGGCTACTGAGTGCTGAAGACTGCACTGGGAATCCTCTGTTGCTTCTGGAAGAGACATCAGTGAAAGTGACCATTCTGTCATACGTGAACACACCACAGCACACAGTGTGAACAGCACAAAATTCTTCCTCTGCATTTAACTCATTCACCAAGTGAAACAGCAGGCAGCCAGGAACACAGCACCCAGGGTGCAGTGTGTGGGGACAGTACCTTGCTCAGGGTACCTCAGAGGTGTCTAGCAGTCTTGGGAATTGAACCCACAACTTCCTGATCACAGGGCAAACGCCCTAACCACTAGGCTACCAGCTGCCCTGACCTGCTCAAGATCTGTGCGTGAGGAGCTTCATGAAATGGGTTTCAGTGGCCAAGCAGCTCTACACAAGCCGAAGATCACCATGGGCAATGCCAGGCTTCAGCAGGAGTGGACTCTGGAGCATGTGTTCTCTGGAGAGGTGAATTATGCTTCCCTGTCTAGGAGTCTGATGGACAAATCTAGGTTTGGCAGATACCAGGACAATGATAATGGAATGCATGGTGCAAAAAGAAAGTTTGGTGGAGGAGGGATAATGGGCACCCCCCAGCCCCCTGGCTCTAATACACTCACATAAGGACAACCCGGGGCTGGGCTTGTTTGTTTTAGGCATGGGGTGTGTGTGTATGTGAGGAAGGGTTGTTGATGTAAGGCTGTTATCCTCTGTATATGGTATGTGCCTCTAACACACCTGATTCAACTCAGGAAATGAATGATATTCATCTGTGAAATCGATGGGTAAATACTACTGTAGACACACACACACACACACACACAAACACATACAAAAACACACACATAGACACACAGATAGAGCAAGGCCAAGACCAAGAAAGAGAGAGTGAGAGAAAGAGAGGAGAACAAGAGACAGAGAGAGAGATAGAGACAAAGGAAGAGACAGAGGCACAGAGAGTCACAGAGAGAGAGAGAGACAAAGGGAGAGACAGAGGCACAGAGAGTCACAGAGAGAGAGAGAGAGAGACAGAGAGAGAGAGAAATTGCACAGCCTAAACCATGTAATAAAATCTAACACAGATTTTTCATGCACTAAATGTTGTCTTGTCCTGTTGTTTTGTTGCTTGTGTTTTTCTTGCACTCTCTCTTGCTCTCTTTGCACTCAGTGTATTTTGTCCTGTCTGCGCTTACGGTGGTGTTCTGGTTTTGTTCTTGGGTTGCTCCTCCATGGTCCTGCAGCAACCTTTGTTTCATTCCACTGTGTGCATATGGCTGAATCCTCAGTTTTGGGCTTATCTGGCTACTTGAAAAATCTTACTTTGTGAAATACCCCTGCTGCCTTTTGTCAAAACGTATTAAACTGGCCAAAAAATAACTTATACTAACCAAACAGCAGGAAGTGTCAGACTGTTATATGGCAACACCACAGACGTTGAATGTGTTTCCCACTTCAATTAAGCTCAAAGTTAAGTAGCTAAGCAAGAGATCAGACCCCAGGTAACACACACACACACACACACACACACACTCAGAGATTCACTGACCTCTTCTGTATTCTGTTTGGTTCCCAGTTTTGTTTTAAAAATGTGGAACACATTCATGAACACGCACGCACACACACAAACACACACAAACACACACACTTTGTATTCTGTATACTTTGCCTTTTTCGTACTCAAGGACCTCTAGCGGCAGGAAGTATGTGTTCCGTGTTGAAATCTCAGTAATCACTCCCAGGCCCTGGTGAACATGTGTGTGTGTGTGTGTGTGTGTGTGTGTGTGTGTGCTCCCTTGTGTTTTATTGTTTTCTCAGTGAATTGCAGACAGCCACTCACTTCTGTTGCCTTCAGCTCTATTCCACACTCAGCCTGTCACTCACTCACATACTCCTAGACTGTCACTCGAATTTAGCTGTCGGTCAAGGTATTTTGTCGCATGTCTGCTGATCACTAAACTCGGACTAAACTAGACTAGGACTAAACCTTTCTGTCTGCCTGACTATATTTAAGTCATTATTACCTAACTTATGTCAGTGTAGAGCCAGTTACTCAGAATCGAACAAAGCATGGCGATGGGGCACAGTCTGGAAAAGTGAAATGCTGGGAAAGGGCTGCAGACTGCTCATCACTTTTGTCTGCAGGGGAGGGGTTATTCATTTAGGCTATTCATTTCATTATTCATCCACTCATGCACTCTCACTCATACCCTCTTGCTCATTCTTTTACTCCTATTTATCCATCCATCCATTCATTCATTCATTCATTTACTATCACGCGTTCACATAGGCTATTCATTTATTCATCTACTCTCATGCATTCTTGCACTCTCATTCACTCACTCATTCTTTTCCTCCTATTCATTCATACCTTAATTCACTTTTGCTCATTCATTCACTCACTCATTCACTTTCATTAATTCACTCACTCATTCACTCTCATTGATTCACTCTCACTCACTAATTTACTCTCACTCATTCACTGTCACCCATTTATTCATGCTTTCACTCAATCACGTATTCATTCACTTTTACTGACACTCATTCACTCTCTTGCTAATTCACTCTCACTCACTCACTCTGTCACACTCATTCTCACACGGACTGTTGTTGAGAATCGTTAACCTGCTAAAGTTCCTGTATTTAGCGTCACTTCTTCCCAGACTATATTTGTCTGGGAAGCAAATAAACCCACAGTGTGTGTGTGTGTGTGTCCGTGTGTGTGTGGTGTGTTCACATGTGATGCTGGTAAGTGTGTTTCTGTATAAGCATGTGTGTGTTTATGTGAGATCTAGCTTTCTAGTGTGTGTGTGTGTGATCTGATGTTAGGTATACCTAATAATTCCTTATTAATCATTATTGTATATTAAGTATTTATTGTGATTTTGATGTTGCTGAGGGCTGTAGTATGCAAATGAGCCCTAATGACACTTTTTATTGAGTTTTTTTTTACTGAACCAAAAAAAAAAACAGATACAGGTCAAAATGATGTAGTCGCGTCATTATAAGACTACCAGGGCAAACATTTTATCCCAGAAGCACGTTTGACTAGTTTTTACTAGGCTGAAGTCGGAACGAAATAAGGGAGTCGTGAGAGTTATGGTTTTATTTTTGTCTGAGTTGATGTGCAGTATGTAGCAGGGTGACCACTGTAGTGTTATATACAGATTATGCAGCGGGGGATTTGGGGGGGGGGGGGGCGGTTAATGACCCTGACCGCTGTAGTGATGACTCGTCTTTAGTCGGGTTTGCCCCTCGAGAAGTGAAGCATGACGTCATCGCTCAGAGAGCGAGAGATAGTGTTATTACACTGATTTTAAAGTGCTGTCTGTGCAGAGTTCCGAGTCCTGAGTCCTGAGTCCTGAGTCCTGAGCCCTGAGCCCTGAACCCTGAGCCCTGAGTCCTAAGTCTTAAGCCCTGAGTCCTGATCCCTGGTCCCTGAGTCCTAAGTTCTGGTCCAGGCCGGATCTGTGTTTATGCCCGCGCGCATTCCAGCACAGCACACTTTGGACTACAGACCCCATTCATTCAGCCCCGCCCCTTCTCCTTCCTCCAACGCGATTGGTCCACGCACAGTTGAGTGGCGCGCTGCTGTCCAATCAGAGTGCTCGGCCGCGGTCCGTGCGGAGCCCCGGGGGGCGGGCCCTCCGGCAGCTCTCAGAAAGTGCCACGACTCCACAGTCCCGAAGCGACCGGACCCTGACCGGACCCTGACCGAACCTTGGGCCGCAGGTGAGTCTCCGTTTCTTTTCTCCTCAGGTTTACCCTCAGGGCGGGCTTAAGGTTCCGGAGAGCGTTCGGGAGGGCTGTATTCTGTGTGATAGCGAGTTTGAGGGTCTGAGTCTCGGCTTACTGAGGAGAAAAGGACAGAGTTTCTCTTTCTCTCTTTCTGAGGAAAATCAGTCCAGCCGGGAGGTTTGGCCTCTTCCGATCCAACACACTCTCTCAAACTCTGTCCAGTCGGAACTTTTTAGTGTTTTTTCCACTTCTCTCGGACCGCCAGCTCCTCTCCAGCAGAGACGCAGAGAGAAAAAAACGCAGCTAAAGATGATGTGGCCCAAACAGGACATCACACTGGGTCTCCACACACACACACACACACTCTCTCTCTCTCTCTCCCTCCTCACACTCTCCTCTTCTTCTTCAGCTAAAGATGATGTGGCCCAAACAGGACCTCACACTCTCTCCTTCTCTCCACACACACTCTTAACACTGCCTCTACACACACGCTCTCTCCACGTACTTTTTCTCTCCTCACAATCTCTCTCCTCACACACACTCATTCTGTCCTCTCACACACTACCTCTCCACAATCTCTCTCCTCATACTGTCCTCACACTGGGTCTCCTCTCTCTCTCTCTCTCCACACACACTCCTCACACTCTCTCTGTCTCTTTCCCCTCACACACACTCCTCACACTCTCTCTGTCTCTCTCCCCTCACACACACTGCTCACACTCTCTCTGTCTCTCTCCCCTCACACACTCTCCTCACACTCTCTCTGCCTCTCAACACACTTCTCTCCTTACACTCATTCCTAACACTCTCTCTCTCCCCTCACACTTTCCACACACTCTCTCCTTACTCTCCTAACACTATCCACACTCTCTCTCCTCACACTCTCCACACACACACACTCTCCTCCTCTCCTCACAATGTCTCTCCTCACTCTCTCTCTCTCCTCACGCACACTCTGGCTCTCAGGCTTTACTGAACTTGCACATTTAAAACACACAGAGAAGCTCCTGCATGCTTTTGTACACGTTTCACTCTGACCCAGCAGAGCCTGGAGCTCCTGGAGTTGCTGGTCCGAAGAGAAGTCCAGGAAGGATTTGTTGATCACTCCAACTGGTCTGTTAACATTCACATTTCTTTCATGATTCAGTTTTTTTTGCAGCCTGACACACAAAATGACTAGACTGTATAATTTTTTCCTCACAAAAAATGAAGTTCTTTCTCATATTGCTCTGCTGAAGAAAGGAGTCCAGAAATAACCAAATAAAGAGGAGCCCACCTTCTCCTGGGCCTGGGATGGCCTGTGGAAGGCCTGTAAAATCCTCAGGTGCCAGAATGACCCAGACTGAGTGAGAGTGAGGCGTGCAGTGAGCTGGCAGTGCCGACTTATTAGATTTATGCAATGCCAGAGATCCTGCCTGAAGGGTTGAGGCCTGAAACTCTGGCCCATCTTCTCCCTAGAAATGTTGAGCCACTGAAGCTTGTATTTATCTGCATATAATTTTGAGAGATGCCTGCACTTCTGGTCCATATCTTCATATTGCTTGAAACACAGTAAATAACTACATTCTTATAATGGTTAGTGGCATGGATGTATGGTTCCAAAGCTTTAACTGAAATAGAACATTCCCAAATGCAAGAGATCCTAAAGGATCCTTCAGTAGTGTCTCTAGAAAGAACTTCTTTTTTTTATGAAAGGACTGTGAAGAGGCTGTGTATGCAGTTGATTACCTGTAGTATAGGCCATAAGTATGTGTACAGTGCCAGTGCTTTGGGTATAAGTCAGAATATTTCATCATATTAAAGAGAATCACCATCTTTGAAGTTAAGGTTTTGGATATGTACATCCATATTGGCTGAACTGGATTAAGAGCACTTTTTGTACATCCCACCATTTAAAAGTGACAAAAGTAATTGGACAGTTGGCTGTTGTTTCTTGCTGAGGGAATTTGCACTGTGTTCAGGTTAGTTAGGCGAGATGAGAAAAGATCTCAATACTTTTGTCATATACATTGTCGCAATACAAAGATCTCAATACATTGTCAATACTTCAAAAAAAGTCACACGAGATGTAAATGGCTGTTAAGCTAGTAGTAAACATCTGGGATAAAGTCTTAAGTAAAAATGAGTCTTAAGCGAGGAAAAAAAAGTGTGGTAAATAAGTCCCACACGTGAAACTTGGTGGAGGTAGTGTTGCACGGCTTGGGCACGTTTGGCTGCCAGATGAAGGTTAATGTGGTCACATACTGCAATTGGGATCAACCAAGTAATATAATTTATATACTAATGTAAATACCGAGATTCATTAATACTCCAAGAGAAACATATTTCTGGAGCTGTGCTCAAAATAAAGGACATTGTCAGTGCGTTAATTTGCATATTGCAGCCTTCCGTTATATCAGTATTGCAGCATTGCCGTAACAAATAACACACGGATCAAAATTTGTTCAACGGAACTTCACCTAAAGAATTAAAGTTGTATATTTGATGTTTTTTGTAGTCCCCTGAAATAAACAGACGGCTTGAGTTCAATTCAGTTGTACTTCTCATGAAAGGACTGTGGGCAATGCAGTGCTGTTGGTTTGATGAAACTAGCAGTCAAATGTTTCCCCCACTTATTTGGTATGCATCATTTTCCTTGAAGCGTAAGCAGAATGCAAGACCCAACCAGATCTTTTGCATTTGGAGTTGCACAACATTTGTATACGGACATTACCACAAGTTAGCACATGTTGATGGTACAACTAAGCTCGATCAGATGCAGAAACTTTCTCAACTTTTCTATGTTGTCAGAAAACTGAACTTTTCTATGTTGTCAGAACACAGCTTTACATGAATATACACAGGGAACCTAATTCCAGAACTTTAAAGCCTTTAAAAAAATAGGTTAATGCTCTCCCTGGTTAAGCTGAGATTTTTGGCTGGAAATGAATGGAAGATGATCGGTAGATAACTTTCCTTGATGCAAGCAATTTAGCTTTTACATTTGGGCAGTGAGCTCCTGAGAATGGATTTGTATGTTAATATGGCTTCATAAGCAAGTGGTAAATGTAGTTTTGATAACTTTTCAAAGATTTTAATATTGAAGTGAAATCTTGTACACGGTCTTGACATCATATTGTGACACATATTAGTCTAATTTGCAGCAGAGAGAATGTCCTGGGTGGACCAGTGCGAAAACGTCCAGCTAGTGCAAACACACATTGCATCGGGGGTCATGTGTATGTTCGGGGTGGATGGGGGGGTTATTGTTTGCTACTGCTACTACTGCCTGATCACACAAACTGGAGAGCTGTTTGCAGACCTGTGGAGTGGAATGGGGTGTGCTGGAGTGGGATGGCATGATCTTTGGACAGTGTTGCGTAACCTGCACTCCAGTGGTCGAGAGTTGGAGAGCTGCCATTTCTCAGTGAAAAGGGCTTTGAGGGGCAGACGGGAGAGCGAAGTAGGCAGGTTACACACTGTCTGGACCTTCTCTTTACCTTTACTTGAGCAGACGGCATGGAAGAGTGGATTTATCATGCAGGGATAATATTCCATGTTTGGCTGTTTTAGTTATATAATAGGGTAACTTTATCCTAAGCAAGGGTTTGACACATTCTCATGTATTGACTGAACCTACTTTTGAACTTATCAAAAAAATGGCAGTAGTGATGCATCTCTAGGAAGAGCAGACCTTTAAGCTGTTTGAGTCTGAGTTACTCCAGTAGACCTTACAGATCCCTTTTATCCCTTTGCAGAAGCAGGATTATCAGTGACACAGGACTAAGCAGAGATGGATGTTTATGACCCTCAGACCCTGGGCATCATGGTGTTCGGTGGCTTCATGGTGGTTTCAGCCATCGGAATCGCTCTGGTGTCCACTCTGTCCATGAAGGAGACATCTTATGAGGAAGCCCTGGCCAAGCAGCGTAGTGAACTAGCCAAGACCCAACCCCCGCGCGTTGACAAGAAGAAGAAGGTGTCAGAGAAAAAAACCAAAGCTAAGAAGAAGGAGGAGAAACCCAATGGCAAGCTTCCGGAACATGACTCTGGCCCCGAACTTGCTTCAGAGACTAGTGAACCAGAATCGGACCCAGAACCTGCAGCCTCACCTGACCCTGTTTCTGTTGTCCAGCCCCCAGCAGTTCCAGAACCTGTGATCCCACAACCTAAAGCTGAGGCGGAGGTTGCTCCAGCCAAGACAACTGTAGTGACTGTCCACGCCTCCCCAGCACCTTCCCCGAAGGAGAAGAGGAAGAAGAAGAAGGTGGCAAAGGTGGAACCTGCCCCTGCGAAGCCTGTAGAGATTGCTGCAGAGGCTAAGGAGCTAGCCCCTAAAGTTGCCAAGGAGCCCATCACTAATGAATCAGTGGCTAGGGTTGCTAAGGAGCCTGTCACTAAGGAATCAGCTGCTAAGGTTGTCAAGGAGCCCATCGTTAAAGAACTAGCCACTAAGGTTGTCAAGGAAGCAGCTTCTAAAACTACTAAGGAACTGGCTGCAAAGGTCGCTAAGGAACCTGTTGCTAAAGAGCCAGCCACAAAGGCTTCTAAGGAATCTGCTGCGAAATTTACCAAGGAACCTGTGGCTAAGGAATACGCGGCAAAGACTGCCAAAGAGTCTACTGCAAAGGTTGCCAAGGAACCTGTCGCTAAGGAATCTGTGGCAAAAGTCGTCAAAGAATCTGCTCCTAAGGTAGCCAAGGAACCTGTTGCTAAGGAATTGGCCACCAAAGTTTCGAAAGAGCCTGCTGCTAAGGAAGCAGCCACAAAGGCTTTCAAGGAACCGGTCACTAAGGTCACTAAAGAGCCAAAAGTCACTAAGGAACCTGCTCCTAAGGTCGCTGAGGTTTCCTCGGTGGATGATGCTCCTCCTCCAAAATATGAGGAACCCAAACCTGAAACTCCTTCCAAGAAGAAGTCCAAGAAGAAGGCAGAGCCAGGTGGGTGTTCTGAAGAGTTACCACTCAGAATAACATGTAAATGTGGCTAATGATGAAAAAGACTGGTAGGGACTAGTTAGCATAGTTTTGTTTGCATCATGCTAACATCGTGCTTGCTTTCATTCTTTAGTAGCAGCATTTGAATTTTTGAGTCATTGAAAGCCCTTAAAGGGCCCTTGAATATTCAGATGCATCTATTTTCTAATGACTGGTAAGTTTACCATTGAGTGTAAGTTTCCCTCTTGCAGCGGTTGCCATGGATGCAGCAGACGTTCCTCTACTGTTGCCATTTAAGACACTGGTTGCCACTCTGAGCAGCTCCGTGTTCAGCGAATCTAAGATACAGAAACTTCTGGAAATCATCAGTGACAAAGCTGGAGCTGACACCTGGCAGCTGGTACAAAGCTGATCTCTCTCATTCATTCATTCATTCATTCATTCATTCATTTATTTATTTATTTATTTATTTATTTAAAAAACCAGTTTGTCAGTCAGTATGCCATAACCTTTGATCCTATCTGTCTCACTTGCAAGTATTTCCTCTCTCTTGCTGTCTCTGCAGGCAACTCAGAAGGGTGACCCCTTGGCGGCTCTGAAGAAGCAGTTGGAGGAGAAGGAGAAGCTCCTGTCTGCTGAGCAGGAGAATGCGTCTGCAGCCAAGACCCGCCTGCGCGAACTCACCAAGGTAGCGCCTGCATGCAGACACAGCGTATCAACATCTGAACGTGGTATGAAAGCCAAGCTGGTTGCGCAATTCCACCTTTAGCGCAGATGTTTTTGCCTGACAGGAACTAAACACTGAGAAGAGCAAGTTGGCGTCTGTGGAGACAAGGATGAGTTCCGTGCTGAACGTTCGCGAACAGGAGATGGCTGCCCTGCAGGCCCGCATGAAGGCGTCTTATGATGACCACGTTATCCAGACCCAGCAGCTTAACAGCAAGGTAGGAGTTCAAAGAAATCATTCCATAACATCTGGAATTGAATACCCGCTTTTAGACCAGCGCACCTGGCACAGCATGCCACCTGCAAGTAGTGTCAAAATATTTGATTCCAATATAATTGGATTTTTGAGTCCAATACCATTCATGGCCACTAGGGGCAATATACAGGCTGACATCATTTAGAAGACTAAATAAATAATAAATAATAAATAACTAAATAATATAATAAATATATATACCAAGATGGCGCGGCCACGTCCAGACGCCTTCCTGACCGCTCCGCACAGACTGTGCTCTTTTCTTTTACTCATTTCTTTATTTTATTTGTGTTTCAGAAAATTCCAGATTTTTTAATTTTCCAGATTTTTTAATTTAAAATTT
>JBBPCZ010060126.1:0-12441 GCA_037974445.1 Brycinus macrolepidotus | reverse complement strand
GTGTGTGTGTGTGTGTGTGTGTGTGTGTGTGTGTGTGTGTGTGTGTGTGTGTGTGTGTGTGTGTGTGTGTGCAGAAAGAGGCAAGCAGTGCATTGACCCATGCTGGAGCTCATCTGGACCTGTCTGCTTTCTCTTCCTGGGAGGTTAGTTTTGCAGTGAATTCAAACAGTTTTTAATGATAACCACAGAGAAAGATGAATTACATCCTGTAATATTGTCTGTTTACTAAAGTTGTACATGAGTTTAACAAAAAACTGGACATACACCTAAACCAACACAGAATTATTGGAAGTATGTTGGAACCTGAGCTCCAAACTGGTTCCTGGAACAAAAATGAAAACCAAAAAGCAACAGTTTTTTGCTAAGAACAAAATTGCAACCAAAATCTGCTGTGGAACTGACAACATAAATCCAAATCAGATACAATTTTTTCTGCTAATTAGAACATTATTGAGTGAACAGATTGATGCTTTTATTCCGTTCCTGTGCCCTGAATATAAAGGCACTTATATGGCCTAAACATGTAAATTATGGAAAGGGATAAACTTTCCTTGCCACTGGACCAAAATGACGACCTACTTTTGACGAAAAAGACTCAAGGGGGGAATCTTGCATCCCTTGTTCTCGGTTCCCTTTTTCTGCCCAAGCATCTGACTATTTAATTTTGTCCAGATTTACTCTATCTGTAATTACCTTCCTGCATAATTACATGTTAAAAACATTTTGCAGAAATATGTAAAAACTTACATATGTATAATTTAGTAATGTAAGATCTAAATAAAATATTTTGTATGTATTAAAGCTTAGATCAGATGTCCTCAGAAAAGGTCTGGAAAATTCATAATGAGCTGGGGCTGTCGTAACCTAGATGATAATTCCTTGGTTTGTACCATGAAGATGTTTTAACAAGGAGACTTTTGAACCCCTACAGTACTGTTCAGTAGGAGAAATTTTGTTAACAGAAGACATGATTCGCTATTTTTTATTTTTTTGTCTGTTTTGACACGTGCAGTTGTCATGGTAATCATGATACCCTCAGAAGAACATGGTGACACCTGATTATAGTAACATTTTTCATGCTGCCCAACACTAAAACGATATTGTTCTTAATTAATAATTTGATTAATACATTTTCATGTCATCTATCCATACTGGCTGTGAGTCCCTTTGTTAACAGAACAAATTATTCTTTCTAGGAGTTGGCCTCTCTGGGTTTAGACAGGCTGAAGTCTGCCCTCATGGCCCTGGGCTTGAAGTGTGGGGGGTGAGTGTCTGTGTATATCTTTTCCTTTAGATCTGCTTGTGTTTTGAAGGAAGTGAAAAATAAATAATACTAATGAGGCTTGACTAATTATATAAATTTAGTCAAGTAATCATTGTGAAATCATATCTATGTATTTAGTTATATTTGTATATGTAGTTGTATTTCGATTTATTTGTTTCTATTACCTACATAAAACTATATGCTATTTATTGTATGTATTTTCATAATCTAAATGCAGTGATAAGTACCACATGTGATCATTACAAAGACTTATCCTATAATTTTTCCTTGAGTCTTTCTTTATGGTTATAAAATTACTATGTAATCAACGTCTGAGCCACTTCTAATATTACTTAATTTATTACATCCTCCTTTAACAGTGTTTTGGTTTACAAACACATGTGGAGAATCACTGACATGTCATCTGTGCTGAAAACAGATTGTTTGCAAGTTTGTAAGCATATCTCAGGTTACGTCCAGCTCAGTGTGGTAGTCTGGCTCTGGTCCATTCTGTAGGAGAGGTTCATCACATGAACAAACTTGCACTCCTGCACAAGACTGTCAGCTTTACTTGCTATGGGAGAGTACGCCTCATATACCAGTTTTATTGGAAAATGTACCATTTGCATCAAAATCAGTTAGAATCTGTGTATTTGTACTTAATTAGTTCATGTTCTGTTTGTATAGTATATAATTAAGGACAATCTTTTCAGTTGCATAAATTCACATAACCACTGAACACTGATTAGTAGTATTCTATAAAATAAAGGCAATGCAGGCATGTAGTGGGTAAAGGACAATGAAAGAATGTTAATTTGCATATATCAGCACTTCTTTAAGCTGAATTGAGTATTCATTAATATAAACGATTGTCCCAAGCTTACATAAGCTTGTATGCTTTTACTCATGTGTTTAAATTAGTGTCTTTTTCACTCCCAGCACACTAGAGGAAAGAGCTCAGAGACTGTTCAGCACCAAAGGGAAATCTCTGGAGTCGCTGGATCCCTCTCTGTTTGCTAAAAACCCAAAGGCCAAGGGACCAAAAAAGTAGGTATCTTATACTTCTAGAATGCCGGTTTATTTTGAGTTTGATACTTGGAATCTAACATCAGACACAACCCTTTGCCCACAGAGACATGGAGCGGTATAAGGAGATTGGTTTCCTGGAGGCACAGATTTATGAATATGTGGAGATATTGGGGGTATGTGGCCTCTAATAATGATTTTTAAAAATTTTGCTCTCATGGAAAGGAGGAATGGGCAATGATTTTCAGATAGTTCAAATAGTTGTTCAATTATTAAAACTAATTAGGATAACTTTTTCCAATTATCTTCTTGTCTAAAACATATTTTGCCTTATTACGACTGACATGTTAGTAACGCAATACTGTCACCGGAAAGTGGCGGAAATGCACCTAAAAGCTGTTTGCTAACGGCCATTAAACAACACAAGATGACAACAAATGCGTATCACCCAAAGGAAGGGGCAATTATTTGGAGTAAAAACTTGTTACATTAACTTTATTAAAATGTAAAAATGTGTTAAAAATTCAAAACATTTTTCAAGGGGCTTTGTTACAAAAGCAGTGTTATGTTTGAAAAAATTTTGTGCTTATGCATACCATTTAACAATTTAGTTTTGAAGCAACCTGATTGTTAATAAACACTTATATAGAATTATAATGTAATATAAACTGCATTTGCTTTTTTCGT
The DNA here is from genome assembly GCA_037974445.1 of Brycinus macrolepidotus. Classification (NCBI taxonomy): domain Eukaryota; kingdom Metazoa; phylum Chordata; class Actinopteri; order Characiformes; family Alestidae; genus Brycinus; species Brycinus macrolepidotus. Next base: position 9,464 of record JBBPCZ010060126.1, on the reverse strand, counting down.
TATTTTTTCCTGCTGTTCCTGTACTTTTGGGGTGACTTGTGGCTAATTTATTTTATTTATTTTGCTTTTCCTGCAGGAGCAGAGGCAGCTGACCCATGAGAATGTTCAGAGGAAGCAGGCTCGTACGGGTGAGGAGCGTGAGGAGGATGATGAGGAGCAGCCCAGTGAGAGCGAGAGTGAAGATGAAGACAATGAGATCATCTATAACCCCAAAAACCTGCCACTGGGCTGGGATGGCAAGGTAGTTACAGCTGATATTTAATATTTTTTTAGTTTTGCTTCTGAAAATAGTCTGGAAGATGTTTTTAAAAAGGTACCACCGCATAAAGTTTTGGAATTTCTATCAAATACTGATTTCAAGAATCTTTTTTAGATTATTTATTTGTTAATTAATTATTTATTTATTAGTCTCTTGTTTTCAAATAATTTATATTGTTAAATATACCTATTTGTCATGACATAACCATTGTTGATGATATGGCTTTAAACTTAAAACTACTGCTACTACTAGTTTTGCTTCGGGCTTAAGCAATACTAGGAACTATGCAAAGCTCATCTGGAAATTTTCTAGTTGTGGATGTTGATGGAAAAATAATGGCTGCATGATTTGGATCTGTTTAAAAAGTGATGTAAAGCTGCTACTTTAATTAGGACAATGTTGTCCTTAAGGGTGAGCAGTATAGATAAAAAATAAAACATTATAATACCCAAAGATCTTTTCATAATACACAATATGTCCCCGCTATTGAAAACAAGCCATATATTTGTTTTTGGTATATTTTGACACATGCAGTGGTTCACTGTTGTAGTACTAATGATACCATCATAATCTTAGAACAACATTGTAATCATGTTAACATTGTCATATTGCCCAACACCATATTGCTCATACTGTATTATTCCTGAATTATAATACTTTTCTCCATCTCTCTAGCCCATTCCATACTGGCTGTACAAACTTCATGGTCTGAATATCAACTACAATTGCGAAATCTGTGGAAACTACACATACAGAGGACCCAAAGCCTTCCAGAGACACTTTGCGGTGAGGGCTTATTTCCTGTCTGACATCACAGCCTGCTGCCTACTGGGAGATATTTGTACCATAGTGTTTTTTGGCTGTATATTGAATAATAGGTGCTTTAACTTTGTATAGTACTATTTGTCATGATTAGCTTTAAATGGGGCGTGGGCTTAAGTCAAAATCACTGGTGTTTTTCAGTAATTTTAGTTTTGTCCGTGTCTGCCATGCCAGTCATTTTACAGATTCTGTCCAAGCGTCGGTAGAAATTCCGTGGAATTTTACCTGCTATAAAACAAAAGTCCATAACCACTAATTATTTCAATCACGTGAGTTTAAAAATCTGTAGTTCCTGTAATTATTCCATCATATTTCTTAAGTGCGAAGGCACAAGAAGAAGTATTTTCGTACGCTGTCAGATCAAAGTCTCTTATCTCCAAAATAACAGGAGAAGCGAAAAAGACAGTTCTTTAAGAAAGGAATTTTGGACCATTTTACTTGGTCCATTCGTCATGGCATTCTTCATGAATTTTGACACAATGTTAAGGTCTTCTGCTGTTTTTAAACTGTGTAAAAAAAGAAAAAAACACAAAAAATGGAAATGCATGGTTTTGTTTCTGACTGTGATTATTTACTTGTTCTATGTGGTCAACCTCATGTGACTTTCTATCTTAAAAATCGACTCAAATGTGTACTTGTCTCATTATCCTTGTTAAAGTGACATCCAGTTTATACCGAAAAAGTCTATTGTTAGTGCATTATGCATGATTTGACAGTTTTAACAGTTTGCTCATTGAAGAAGCACTGAGAACTGTGTGTCTTTTAGGAGTGGAGACATGCACACGGCATGCGCTGCTTGGGCATCCCCAACACTGCCCACTTCGCCAACGTCACCCAGATTGAGGACGCTGTGTCCCGTGAGTACACCGACCCCCCTGACGCCGTTATTTGCCCAAACTACCATTCAGAAGTTAGAAATCTCCTGTCATATTGATAATCAGAAATATTACACTTCCAATATGATCATTTATAACTTGTCATAATGACAGGGTAGATTTAATACATCATAAACTGTTTTTATAAGAGTAATTCAATATTTCGGCTGTTTTGGGAATAACACAAAGAAACCAGGAGACCTTATGGATATCAATGCTCAAAATTATTTTAGAATCGCCTACAGCTTTGGTGATCATTCACTATATCTAATTCTTTTTTCCAGCTAAGCTTTTTACTGTTTTGTAGTTTACGTTTCAGAATAAGTTTATACATTTATCTGCAACCAAATTGGCTTTAGAGTATTTTTTAAAATTTCAAATGTTGCCAATTCCGGACATGTGTATTTTGAAAATGTGTGTGTTTTGCATGTGCTTGGTGAAGTGGCAGTGATGGTGATTGTATATAAAGGTGTCTTTTACAAAGATAAAAGTGACATTTTGACATTGATTATGGCCCTGTACACCCCTTCCCCCTTTTTTTTGTCTTTTAAAATAGTCTGGTCAAAGCTGAAGTCTCAGAAAGCGTCAGAGCGATGGCAGCCAGACACAGAGGTGAGTTAAAGTGATTAGTGATTATTCGGTCATACAGTCAGACATTAATGCAACGTGAGTGAAATGAGTGGTTATTCAAAAACTAACACTTCCCCCCCCTTACCCCCAAACATAGCTGATCAGGGAAGACATGTTTGGTGACTTCTTTAGTTTTACTCTGGAACTAAGAGGCTAATTTAGCTACCACGTAATGAAAACATATGCTGCCAATAAGCACAGAGCTAACTGCCTACCTAAAGCATTGCATTACTATGTTGTAATTAGGTGTTCCTAAATAGACTTGCTTATGTTTTACCCCTTTAACTGAATTCTTTAAAATGGGTAAGAGTACATTGCATAGCTAAAAGAAGCAGCTATGTTAAGACCTACATTTTGTCTTACGTCTTATGAGTCAGAAAACACATAAGCAAGTCTATTTAAGATATTATTTAATAAGTTAGTGCCTTTGAGGCAGATGTATGATTATTTCGACCTATATGCCAGTGCTAAGTGATTATTGTTTTATCTGACATGCATTACTTCAGGTATAGGTAAAGTGGCATTTGGCAGACGCCCTTATCCAGAGCAACTTACAATCATTAGTTGCAGGGACAGTCCCCCTGGAGGCACTGAGGGTTAAGTGTTTTGCTCAAGGACACAATGGTAGAACATGGGGGGTTTGAACCTACAACTTTGTGGTCATCGGTTTCACAGGCAAGTGTTTTACCCACTAGGATACTACTACCCCTAAGCATTTTTCCTGTCCAGGGGGCATCCAGTCTTTAGTCTTGTAGCTCCAGTGCAAAAGTAAAGAAACAGACTTGAGACACCAAACTTGTCTTGGCTGTTTTTGAGGTAAGGGGGGGAAACCCCTACTTTGTGTAAACTTGATTTTCCAGTGAACCATAACTTTAAATTCCTACCTAACTTACCTGAACTGACTGTGAGCCCGGTCCTCCACATGCTGGTGAAGTATGTAAAACAAACTGACAACAAGAGGGAGTGATGCTCTCCTTCTTTTCCCCCCACCTGTCACTTTCTCATTTTCATTCTTTCCGTTTGATTTTTTTTTTGTGTCTTCTCTATCTCTCATTTTCAGGAAGAGTATGAAGACTCCAGTGGAAATGTGGTCAACAAAAAGACCTATGAGGATCTGAAACGACAGGGACTGCTGTAGGGCTCTGAAATTAAGACTAAAAGACGACACGTCATCAAACCTGAAGCATAAATGTTTCTTAGACAGTTTGTTTCTTGTTGTTCCTGGACTTCAACCATTCTTATGTACCTTTTGAAAATAGTAGGTTTGTATGTTTTTATTATTTGATCATTGCCCATTAAACCCTCTGTGAAATGAGACAGATGTTGATCTCAATAAATCTGAACATTTTTCCAAAATGAGTGCGTGAGCCATATTTTATTAGATGAAAAGTATTCAATTCAGTTCAATTTTATTTCAACAGTGCTTTTTACAACCAATATCCCCCCCCTCCCCACTCCACCGTCAACAAACCTGAGTGAACGTGAGGAGTGTTGGGACGACAGCACCAGCATCCCACTTTACTAGAATTCTCTCTGCCCACCACCTCCCAGTTCTACACCCTTTATCTAACGTGAAAAAATATTTTATAATCAATGTGAAATTTAATCAGAAGTCAATGAAGTCTTGCTAATATTCGACTAATGTGGTTGAATTTCCTGGTTTATAGTGAGGACTCTAGCTGCCACATTCTGGGCTAAAGTACCACACTTTATGATCAAGCTCTTTATAAAAGTCATAGTTTCATAAAAAGTCTGCCTAGTTTACCCAAATGTAATTAAACAGCCGAGACATGTCTGAAGTTTTCCTCTTTAGCGCTGGAAATACAAACCTGACGTAGCTAATAAGTAAAAGAAGCTTAATTTATACCAACTGCATCAAATAGACTTGCCAAACTAAATGAAACTAAATGACCGTATACAAAGGATCAAGGTATAGACAACATCCTTCAGGCTTTTAAGATTGTTATACTTTTGGCTGTGTAGATGTAACAGAAACCATTAAAATAACTGATATTATGTAACTCAATATTGAGTGAATGAAGTGTATGACTTAACCGTTCATAACTAATATAAACCTACACAGTCCTTATAAAGGATTATTCCAACAAGCATCAGTTGTCATAGCACTCGATGTGATAGGCCTCAAAACTGACAACTCACGCTTGTGACAAACCTTTAGAAATGCTTCTGTATGTTTATTGTTAGGAAAGGCTTATGTCGGTGTAATGTAGCTCATCTTTTGATGCGTAGTTTGTGTAAGTTTCCTTTAGCCCTTCATGAATGAATGAATGAACTTCATTGTCATTATACAAGTACAACGAAATTAGACTGGCATCTATCCTTTGTTTCCTAAACAGAGTAAACAATAATAAATAGATGTAAACATTGGTCCTGAGGGAGTAATTACATATAGTACAATAATAGTCCTTGTTATTGTCAGTGCAAGTTATTGTAGTCAGTGAGTAGTTGGGGTGGTGGGATGTGATGGAGGCCACAGCAGGGGGGTAAAGCTGTTCCTCAGTCTGCTTGTGCAGGATTGTGTTGTTCTGTAACGTTTGCCTGATGGTAGGAGGGTGACCGGGGTGTGAGGTGTCTGAAATGATTCTGCTGGCCTTTTTCCTCGGGCAGTTGATGTAGACGGCATCTAGGTGTGGGAGCTCTGACCTTACCACCCGCTATGCAGTCTTCACCACACGATGTAGGTCCTTCTACTCAGCAGCTGTGCAGTTTCCGTACCACACCGTGATGCCATTTGTGAGGATGCTCTCTATGGTAGCTCTATTGAAACTCAGCAGCAGTTTCTGGGGGAGCTGTGGTTGTTTCAGCTTCCTCAGAAAAAACAGTCTTTGTTGGGCTTTTTTGACCAGGCTTAAGGTGTTGAAGGTCCATGTCAGGTGGTTGGACAAGGTGACAACAAGGAACTTTAGTCTCTCCACACTCGCTACTGCTTCTCCGTGTATGTACAGGGTGAGGTGGGCTGTTCTTCTTGTTCTCCTGAAATCAATAATCACAATTTGTGAGGACCACAAATAGCATCCTCACATAACTGTTTGGTTTCTCAAGAAGTGTCAAGACAGTGTGGAGGGCAGTTATTGCGTCCTCTGTGGAGCGGTTTGCCCGATAAACTGGTGTTTATCCAGGTCAGGTGGTATGATGGCTTTAATGTGAGAGAGTACCAGCTTTTCAAAGCACTTCATCAACTATCGGTGTTAGTGCTACTGGCCGATAGTCATTCAGACACTTCACAGTTGTTGTTTTGGGTAGTGGGATAATGGTGGAGGATTTCTGGCATGATGGGACAGCATACTGTTGTAATGAGAGGCTGAACACCTCTGCCAGCTGGTCCGCACATGCCTTCAGCACACGACCTGGCATTCCATCTGGGCCTACTGTTTTGTTCACATTCACCTTCTTCAGTATGGTCCTCACATGGTGGTGCTGTGGGACCAGTGTTGACCAGTGGGTGGCGTGATGGAACAATCTGCCCTCCTTCCTGGGTGTCAAAGCAGGCAAAGAACTGGTTTAGAGCATCAGGCAGATTGGTGTCCTAGGATACTGACTGTAATGTGGTTTCGTAGTCAGTCAGTGCCTTAATGTCTTTCCACATATTGCGAGGGTTGTTGTTAAAATGCTCCTCGATGCGCAGTTTGTGTCTATGCTTCATCAGTGGTCAGTTTGTGACTACAGAGCTGCTCTTGGAGAGATTGCAGAGACGCTGACATGTGTAACAACCTCAGCAACATGGCTGTGCCTGAAACACCTGTACCTGCACCACACACACACACACTATTTTAGATACATTTGGCCATTTAGTTTAGATACACAGTGGATGGTCCTAATAAAAGCATCAATGTACAGATGGTTCTTAAGGTGCAGGTTGTAATAAGTCCTGACTATTATGACTGAATTGTAATACAGAATAGATTGCAACAACGAACAATCTCTTAACAGCTTTTTTCATGGTGGACCAAAAGCTCTTCTACACCATTTGAGCTGATAGCTGGCTGTCTCCCCACAGAGGCCATACCAGACAGGCTAAAGCCTTGTTTAATTATGGCTTTGCCTCATGAGCAGGTTGAAGTGCTCTTGTTAGATGGGAATTTCTGTCTATATGCTGTAGTGCTGCAAGGTTCTTGAAAAGCTCCATTCGTGGCGAATCTTTAACAGTTGTTGACACAATTGGTTTGAGCAAGCTGATTCCTGGAGGCCTGGAGAGGCACTTAAAGGGGTTCTTCATCATCATACAGCCTCATCTCTGTCTGCTACATCTGTAGTGTGCGGTCCATTATCATGGACAATGATATCGACACACTTCTCAATACTTAGTAAAAGAACAGAAAACCTGTTGCCTAAATAATAGATATTTGCTGCTTCTCTGGCCTCTGCTAAAGTGTGTTCCAGGTTTTCTGGGGTTCAGTGGTAATCAGCCATATACTACACAGGCAGCAGAAAGGGGTGTCCAGCCTTAGCCACAAAGGGCCAGCGTGGCAGCAGGTTTTCAGAGATCAGTTTTGTAAAGTCTGAGACCGACTGATTAAACAGGCCATGAGAGCTCATGCTTGACTGGAATAGAAACCTGCACTTATACTGGCCCCTGGTGGATAAGACTGGATGCCCCTTATATAGAGATTTAGTTGTAAAATGTTGGAGTATTGCTTTTATGCTCAAAGAATGCTCTTTTACCAAAAAAGATCTTTAATTTTTCAGCTTTTCACCTTTAAATCAGTTGCTCAAGTGAGTCCTTTATTTGCAGTAAGTATATATTCTGCATTTTGCATAATGTGTTTGTTTTACAGTTTTCTCTTTTTTCCCCTGCAGTGCGTTAGTGCACACAGAGATAACCACTACCTATATGAACCATCAACCCAGTCATCCTCATGGAAGTCTGTTTATCCTGTCAAAATAACCTTTCAAATGGAATATTACTAAATCTTACATTCACATTCCAATATTTATTCCACTGTAAAAAAAAAAAAAAAAAAAAAAAAAAAAGTTAAAAAAGGGGTAAAAAGGGTCTCAGTTCACTGAAAGTCAGTACGTTTAAGGAATGCAAAACACATTTGTGTTGTGTTAACTCACCCTCAGAGTGACAGAGTGAATGTTTTAATGTTGTCTCAAAGAGGGTCTGATGTGCAGCGTGGGCTGAGAGGGATGACTGGCCATCCAGGCTTACACCAAGACATCCTGAATCCTCAGATGTAACCAAGGAGTTCTCAAATGAGATCCTTGGGTGGTGGTGAAGACTGCAGTTCTGGGGAGGAAGAGCAGCTCCATCCTGCTGGGATTCAGCTTCAGGTGTTGGGATGCCATCCATGAAGAGATGTCAGCCAGGCCTGCTGAGATGTGACATGTGACCTGAATGAGAAAAGGCGGGATAGTAAATATTAGTTGAGTGTCATCAGAATAGCAATGGTAAGAGAGACCATGAGAGGATAATACACTGCTGAGAAAAGGTTCTCCCACACCTCCAGCTCAAAATCAGCACCTGAGTCCCTCTGCCATGATGTCCTTAAGGTAAGTGAATGGGGTACTTTTAATGTGAAGATATGACATTGGATCAAATTGACAACTGAGGTTTAGATTTTGGAATGAGATGTTATCTACATGAATATGCACATATTTACATATCCGTACAAATAAAGAAAACACCACAGACTATTATAAGTTTTGATGTCATTTTTCAATACAAAATCTAGCCTAAATTTAACTTTGATCAATGGATTAGAAAAATAAATACTTCTGAAATATGCTACAGAACATGGTCTTCAGAATTTTATTAGGAATGAACATGTAAAATGTCATGAATGTGGATTTTTTGTTCTGAATGCAAAGAAAAGCTCATTTTGAGAAAAAAAAACTTTTAAGAATGGACCTGCATCATTCTGCAGAACTGCATTATATTTGTATGAATGTTGTCATTAGAATAAAGGAAATAGACATATTTGGATATTCTGTTGAGACTCTATAGGAAATAGAATTTTCAGTGGTGTGTGACACACATTGTAAAATGTGTGGAAGCGCATGGACGTGAATTTAATAAAGAAATATATTTCTGTTGAGTTTGTATATGTTTATAGTTACACTTTAAGAGAAGTTAAGAGCAGTTTCTTCAAAAATCAGAAAAATGTTTGGCCATTTCTGCCTGTAGTGTCTCGCCACATCCCTTTCTCCATATAGGACATTCACTTATCATTTTATAAAATGTAGGAGACAATTGTGCACTCTTTGGAAAATTAGACTGTATGCAACTCCTTAACTGAAGCTACTTCCAAAAGTTCATTGTCTGTTCAATTATAATGATCATCAACCTCTCGACACTCGAGGTCATGCATTATCACTAATACCATAATGGCTGTGATTCGGTTGCAGTATATCATCACAGCCTTGATGTTATTCATGAGAACACATGACCTCGAGTGTTCTAATGCTTTTATCCAACAGTTCTACAAAATAAAGAAAACAGCAAAGCCAAGAAGCCGTGAATTAATCAGATGTCCTCCAGAGGACACTGTTCCTCTGCTTGGCCCTGTGGGGCTTCATACTAAGGTCCAGAGCATCTCATTCTACTGGCAGTTCTTTTCTTTGGAGATTACACAAACTGTGTGTGCACAACTGAAAGGCCTGTGTCTGCAAGCACCTTAAACTCCAAGAGAATACAATACAACATGTTAAAGATTTGTTTCTCATATTAAACATCTAGCAAAGTTTAAATGAACTATTAAAGTTGTGATGACCCACATCAGCCTTATGATTGGTGGAATGACTGCTGACATATGTGTGACCCAAGATTACATAAAAAGGAATTTTGGCAAAATACATTACATGTTAGAGAACACTGGATGTTTAGTGAACATTGTTACTCACAGGAGAGATATAGA
>JBBPCZ010060115.1:0-12442 GCA_037974445.1 Brycinus macrolepidotus | reverse complement strand
ACTTGACTGGCCCGCACAGAGCCCTGACCTCAACCCCATCTAACACCTTTGGGATGAACTGGAACGGAGATTGTGAGTCAGGCCTTCTCGTCCAACATCAGTGCCTGACCTAAAAAATGCTCTATGGAATGAATGGGCACACATTGTATGTGAAAATATGGACACCCCTGGTCAGATTTCATGTTTTATAGATGTTCTAAGTGAAAATAAATTCAAGCCCCTGTCTGCTCTGTTATTTTCTAACTAATGATCTATACATTTGTGAACTGGCAAATAAATAATGATGGTGGTCTTTTCTGAATGATGTCTGCCTCTTTCTCCTGCCCGATCTGAGTTGGGGGGGACTAAATTTGACATATGTCATGTCAGATCTGCCAAAGCATCAATCAGAATTAGCAAAATGTTAGAAAGTCACAACTATCTAGCACATTCAGCCTCTTTGCAACTTGGTGACTGAGCCAAATCCGGCTAACATTAGCATTTTCCAGCTAACCATAGCATTTTTGCCTGAATCCTTTGTTTCTTAGTTTTGTTTCTGTAACATCATGCCAATTTTGTATTGTGCTGAACATCTGCTTCTGAGGATGGCCATGGTTTTTCTTTATGTTCCTGATAAAAATAAATAAATAAAAATCTGTGCACAAGTCTTGGTGAAATCTCATGGATCTGGGCTCATTAAGTTCATAACTTCAATCAGTTCCACAATTTTTATGACATACCTCTTTGGGTGCCAAATCGCAGTCCTAAAATAGGGCATTTTTAGTGCAAAATTTCTATTTATTAGAAATGTATTTATTAGAAATTAGAAATGTGTTTCTTAGAAATTCTATTTATTAGAAGTTTAACATACTGGGGAAAAACACTAAATATAAAACATTTTATATTGTGGTAAATGGTTTATTCAATATTTTAAATACTGTAGGAACCAAGTTGTTATTTTATTGAATTTTCTGTTGATGACCATTTTTGTCACATTATTTCCCTCAAGATTTAATCCTCACATTTCAAATGTGAATCATCCTGTATTTTATTTTTTCATTACAATTTAACTGTTGATGTCCTACAACTTTTTAGAATCATCTGCAGCTCCATTCATCATTCTGGACACATCAGCTTCATACTAATCATTTGAAACCTGTGTACAGTATTAGCCTATTAGAATCATTTTCTACATTTATCTGAACCACACTGATTTATATTGTTGCAAATGTTTCCAAACTTTTGAACGGCAGTGTCTCCAAAAGTGTCCTTGTGAAACCTCTCCACCGCCCCCCCCCCACCCCCACCCCCCTCCCCCGCCTACCCACTGTTAATGACCCCCTCTGTAAATCACGCAAGAGCTCTATAGATCCTTTCACACAGCGGCCCTTCACACCCTCTCCCCTCGGCTTTTGGCGAGCATTCCCAGGGCCTGCGCTCGTTCTTACTCCGCCCTGAGCAAACAGATTGGTGGCGAGGTCACAGGGCCTTGACCCCTGAGACTGCGCACACTCACAGATGGATCAGTTCTAGATGAATGCTTACGAGTCAGCGGGGGCAGCAGGCACGCCTTTTTTTCTCCGGCTGAGCTGCCACTGCTGCATCCCAGACAGCACCTGGACGGCCACACGTACTCACCCAGCAAGACTAACTGAGGGAATGTATGAGCAGACAATAAGCATATAAAACTGAACCAAAGGATGTTGACAAAAGTCAGAATTGTGTCTGTATTTTTCTTTTTAAATTATTTTTAAAAAGTATTTATAAATGTTCTCAGTAAATTATCTTTATTATATAAACATGTGATCAACTGTTTCTTGATTTCATACTAAATGGTTTCAGATCCTCCTACAAAATCTGTTATGAGACACAGAGAACATGAATATTTTAAATGTCATTTACTGAAGGAAAAAAGTTATCACCCATGTGAAAAAGTAATCACCACCTAAACATAGTAACTGGTTGTGCTACATGCTTCCTACAGCTGGAGATCAGTCTTTCACATCACTGTGAAGGACTTTTGGCCCACTATTCTTTGCACAATTCCTTTTATTCAGCCTCATTCGAGGGCTTTTGAGCATGAACTGCCTGTCTAAGGTCCCGCCACAGCATCACAATGGGGTTCAAATCGTGAATTGGACTAGACCACTCCAAACCCGTAATTTTGTTTATTTTAAGCCATTCAGAAGTGGACTAGCTTTTGTTCTTTGGATACCTTGTCTTGCTGCTTAATTCAATTGCATTTAAGCTTCAAATCACAGATCGATGACCAGACTTTCTTTTCTGTCAGACTGCAGAATTCAAGGTTCCATCAATTAGTCGCTCATGCTCAGAATGACGGCTAAGCTTTCATTCCTGATGGAGAACAAATGTGCAGGAGAGATTCTTTTTTCCTGCTGCTGTCTGACTTTACAATCAACACTGCTCCCAGTAGACCATGCACACCAAAACTGACTATTCCCTCAGGTGAAATATCACTAGAAAATGTACAAAACTGGCCACAGTCGGTTTTACTTATTTATTATTTCTTGGTGTCTTTTTTTTTTTTTATGTTAATATTTTATTGCACTATCCTCTTTGCTGCTGTAACACTGCAAATTTCCCCATTGTGGAACTTTTCTCTTGTATGTTATTATTTATGACTTGTCTTACACCCGATGCAATGGGACAAAAGTTTGACTTTTGACTAGTCAATCCACACATCACTATTCCAAAAGTTGTGAAATGAGCCTGAATGTTCCTCCTGATTAACAGTGATTTTTGCCTTGCAGCTCCACCATGGATACTGTTTTTCCAAAGTCTCTTTACATGGATGGAATGCTGATTCTAAATCTGAAGCTTATGAAGTGTGTAAAACATTTGTATTGCTTGTTAGTTACTTTAGTGTTGCAGCTCTGGGCACTTCAGACATCAAGCATTACTTGGCTAATCATCTATGTTTTGGATCAAGGAGTAATTTTTTTCTCGGCACTTAACCCATTCACCAATGAAGCAGAGGGCAGCCAGTGACACAGCACCCGGGAAGCAGTGTGTGGGGATGGTACCTTGCTCAAGGGTACCTCAGTGGTGCCACTAGCAGTCCTGGGACTCAAAGCCTCAACCTTCTGTTTGCAGGGGCATATCCTTAGCCGCTAGGCCACCAGCCACCCCAAGCTCACATGTAACACCCAACGTGGGGCTCAGATCCACAACCCTGAGATTAAGAGTCTCATACTCTACCAACTGAGCTAGTCGAGCTTAGCTGTGTTAGTTGTTCAGTGTTTATAATGATATGATGTTGGACTTCTGCGCCAGGGCAATTAACGTGTTGGTTGTGATACTGAGTGGTGCATCCATAGTTTCAGTTTCAAGTGTGTCCACTTTCAGAGGATTCGTTGTGTGTGTGTGTGTGGGTGTGTGTGTGTGTCATTACTGTAAACTAAAAATTATTGAAGAAAAATTATGTTGTGCTAAGAAAGTTCAGGTTCCTAACGATGACTGGAATTGTGTCTTGTTTACTGAAACTAACAATATGAAAGCAGCATAGGAAAGCTAAACTAAAACTAAAACCAGAAAAAAAATAGAGAAAGGAAAACTACATTTCACGAAACATTATATTTATATAAGCTTACAGTGTGGAGATGTATGATCACACACCACCTTACTCAGTTCTAAAATGTGCATAGACAGCTACATACAAGTTAGCATGCATAGATAGCAAGATACATAACAAGAGGCAAAGACTATAAACAGTACAGCTGTTCTGAGCCAATATATTCACTCTATTAACATATTAACATAACAGATTATGATGTTTAACATAGTAACATTCTGTACATTCTAACAGTTTCTATTAGATGCTATTATCTAATATAATGTCAATAAGTAATAATAGCATAATAACCGTATTGATTTGCTGCGATTTGTGATATTACAGCTGTGTGCACTGACGCCAAATATATTTCAGTCACATAAAAAATCTCTCACCTTGCAATCATTCATGTTGTCTGTATTATTCCTCCAGAATACCCCACTCTAAACATGACCTTTAAAAATGGACCCTGTAGCATAATCAGCTTAGCTGACCAGATACCGTACTTTTTACCTTGCACTCCTAACTTTATTCCGTATTTATTTTCCAGTTCTTCTGTTCTAAACTTTGTTTTTTTATCCTCTGAAACAATTGCACTTTATTCTTTTAAATTCAGTATTTTCTTAATTGTGTCTTTTACGTCTGTCTACATTAAGCCTGATCTTGTGTATGAAATGTGTTATATAACTACATATGCCTTGCCTCGCCTTACCTAACAGTCCATGACACACAAGTTCAGAATCCAAGCTGTCTGACCAGCTTTGCCTTTCAATCATTTCACTACTCAGTAAGACTGATCTGTTATTAGGTCAGCTTGCCAAGACGTCCAGACGGTCATGATGGTCTTGACACCCACCTCAGCCAAAAGAAGAGCAAGAGAGGTCATGTAACGATGGTGCCTATATAAATAAACAAGTCATGATGCTAAAAAAAAAAACCTTCAGCTATTTCAGACAGCCCAGAGAGCCTAGTCCACACAGTTTTTAATGACTCTTTGGGTAAATAAAGGACAAGTAGACCTGGTTTTCTATGGGTTCTTTAAACAAGGGCTTTTATTTTACAATTTACTGCCGTAGTTCTATGTGTACATACCTCAGTTTGCTTTGTACATAGTAATACTTTGACAGGCAGAATATACACTACACTCAATTGTTTGCAGGTAATCATAATTTGTGTTCCCATATGTGGGCTTACGTTTCAATTTCACTTTCATACTTGAAATGTGGTAGTTTCATATAATTTATTGATAAATTGTTGATAATTGATTTATTATTATGGATAATAAAAAATCTTAGTAGTTATTGCATAAAAGGTCTTAATGAAGGAATACGCTTAATAATTGGATTATAAACCAGTTTAAGGGGTTGCCCCTAAAGTCACACGAAGACAAAAACATACCATGACTCGGAGAAACAAACAGAGAAATTCTCAAGAGAAGAAGAGAAACGTTTATTTTGTTATGATGTAAATTCGATTAAAATCTATTATTGTGTGTATAGTCATTTATTGTGTGGAGCCCTGCCAGGGACATCCCTTCTTAATAAAAATAATGCATGGCCATAACTTACTAAAGCATGGGAATGAGTCATAGTCATGGCCATCACTTAGTAATGTGCGGGAACGACTTCGGTAAGTTGTGGGAACAAGTTGTGACCATAATTTAGTAAGTTGTGGGGATGAGAAAAGACATGGTCAAGCATTAGTATTCCATTCTCATGCTTTAGTATGTTATTTTTTATTAAGAAGTAATAAAAATGATATACTACCTGCAATACAGGCCCAGCAGGGTCCATTTTGCAGAAAGAAAAAATATTTAGTTATTCCATGTTTTTACTGATTGTCATTAAAACAAATAGAAAACAAGAAAGGTCATTCAAATTACATTCAATTATATTACAATACTAACTGATGTACTTACTCATGTAATTATATAATTACATTTAAATAGTACAGCTGATGACAGTATTGACAATAATAGCACTACACTTATAAAGGGTTAATACTTTACCAGGCAGGACATTGTGATCAGAATCTTTGATTGATGAACATCAGAGTTTGAAAGTACTTAATTATATTATATAAAAGTTCTATTTCTTTCTATCTCACTTGTGTTTGTGGGTGCAATGAGTCCAGGACTGCCTCTTTCCTCAGCTAATAAACAATCTGCTCAGTAATGTCTGCCTACAACGCAAATGCCTGCATGCAAATCTTTGTGCATGGTGTCAAAATAGACTTGGAAGATCACACGCAAAGACCTCAACACAACATCCCTACCGAAGCATGGCACCAAGCCAGCAGGCCATATAGTAGTCACAGAAACTCTCTGTTGCTCACTCTGTTACTATCTCTCTCTCTTCCTCCATCCCATATTCTATCTTCAGCCTCCTCATCTGTCTTTGAATCACCCAGCTGGTCAGAACCAGTTTTGCTGAGTGTTTTCCACTCCTGCACTGCCAGCGTGACTCATGTGAGGCACTGGGGACAACAGATAATTCCCATGAAGCACTGACCAACTTCAGCACCGGCCCGAGGGTTTTAGATCACTTCTACAGGGTATGTGAGATAGGAGGTGCTAATTAAAGCAGTTGTTAATGTGGCACAAAGCCAAAGTAAGGATGTAAGTAAAGGTAAGAGATCAAAGATGTCTGTGATAGTGACACATTAAAGTATAAGTATAACTATAATTAAAAGTTAACTTTTCATATTTGCAACTATTTGTTTTTGTTGTCAATTAGTGTTGTCTTGTTGTTTACAAATATTGATGATGGTGAAATTGTGTTTTATTTGGGTGTTATTCTCTTCCATGAATTAAACAAATATGTATGCTTTAGACTAAAAACCCTATAACTAAATTTAATTTTTCATATATACAACTTGTTGTTTTTGTTGTCAACTAGTGTTGTCTTAATTGTTTATAAATATTGATAATGGTGAAATTGTGTTCAGTTAAAAAATAAGCTTTATTCGGGTATTATTCTCTTCTGTGAATAAAAAAATACACTTAAGGCTAGAAACCCATGGTCATAACAGAACAATAAAACAAAACCTCGGGCATCAGGCAGTGTATTTATAACACTGTTCATTTCCTGTAATAGTTGTCCGTGAGGAAGCTTTCAGAGGCACTTTGGACGTCTGGTTCCTCTTATCACCACTGTAAGGAATTCTGACTCAGTAATTTTCTCCAGAATCATTGAGTGGAATTACCTCCAAAATAGAGACTCCATAGAAGAAAGCATTAGCATTCTTAACCTTAGTGTTGATCACTAAATGGTCACACAGTGTAAAGTACAACCTGTGTTTTCAAACGGTGAAAAAAATAAATACCAAAAATTACAAAGTATTACCATGACAGTAGTGATATCGCTCTTTATAGCACTTATCAATGGTTGAGTGTTGGACTGGTTCTGGGTTAAGGCAGAAAGGGCGGCTTCCACCCAAAACTGAATTCACAAGTACAGGGTGAGAGGCGGCTCATCTGCGAGCATCAAGTGAACGTCTGTGAAGAACAGAGAACTACTGTCTGTAAGAACAAAGAGAAAGGCCAAGAGCTTTTCTGGGGTTCAGATGGAGTTATTTATGACCTACAGCCCTAAAGCATGCTAGTCTGAATTTAATCTCTTTCAAACAGATTTATTGGAATATGCAGACTTACTTATTATATTGTCACTTTATACTGGCATAAGGGCTTAAACTGAATATGCCTTTACAGCTGTTAAGTCTCATTAAAATGAAATGGTAAACACTGTTATAGGCTGAGAGAAATGAAAGTCCCCTGAAAGCCTGTGCCAAAAATTGGCAGTCCTTCACTATATAATGGGCTCTTTTAATACACTGCATACCGGCTGGGTCAACCCACACAACTCACAACACCTGTTGCACACTCCCTATGGAGCAAAGCCAGCACTGCGTAAAACTTTTCAAATGCAGCATGGCAATTAGATAACAGCTCAAGCCTTCGCCGCTTCTGAACTCTTCCATACAGAACAGCTGGTTTTCTCCATAAAATAGATTAAACCATAGTTTGGCCCAAAATCAAACTCATTAAGTAAAATTCACATGCAGTCACGCCATTGCTTTAAATGTAATATAGCTAACATTAACAAGTGCTTTGTACGGTTCTGAGATATGGTGTCTCATTCACATACTTCAGAAAATGCTGAAACACCCTTGACATCCTAATCCTTTGAATTCATACCATTCACAGCACATAAAAGATTCATCTGCCCATGGCCTGCAGCAACCAGAAATGCAGTTTTAAGTGGAGCTTGGACTTCGTGAGGCAGACAGCCTTGAAACTTCATACAAAATGACTTCCTGTGAAAGTCTGAAAGAGCTGCTTGTGGTGTCTCAAATTTTTTCAGAGATGTAAAAGAAGCTTCCCTTGAGAGAACACTTCAGTCAGCTGAAATCACACTGCCTTGGGCAAAAAAAAAACACCCCAACATTACAGAATTTTATTCAGTTGCTGTATAATTTGGGGTTTCTTCATATACCAATCAGCCATAATGCTAAACGCACCTATTGTCCTTCATGCTGCCAAACTGTTCTGAGTCATGGACTCCACAAGATCTCTAAAGGTGTGCTGTGGTATTGGGCACCAAGACATTAGCAGCAGATCCTGTAGGTCCTATAAGTCTTGAGGTGGAGCCAACATGGACTGGACTATTTTGTCCAGCACATCCCACAGATGCTTGATCTGGTTGAGATCTGGGGAATCTGATGGCCAAGTCAACACTTTGAACTCTTTGTCATGTTCCTCAATCCATTCCTGAATAATACTGCAGTGTGGCAGGGTGCATTATCCTCATATTGTCCAGTTCTGATGCCCATTGTAGGTGTTTTTGACATCATGGGCACTCTGACTGATGTGTTGTGTGTTCTGACACCTTTCTATCATAGCCAGCATTAAGTCTTAAGCAAATTTTGCTATAGTAGCTGGCCTTTGCTCCCCATGCGCATCAGTGAGCCTTGGATGCCCAAACCCCTGCATCGCTGGTTCACCCAAATCGCTGGTTCACCACTTCTTCCTTGGACCATTTTGGAAAGCACTAACCACTTCATACTGGGAACGTCACTCAAGACCTTTGATAGTACAGATGTTCTGACCCAGTCTTCTAGCCATCACAGTTTGGCTCTTGTCAGCGTCACTCAGATTGTTATCCTCAAGAACTTTGATAGCTGACTGTTAACTTTCTACATATCAATACATCCCACCAGGTGCAACTGTAACAAGATAAACAATGTTAATCACTTCATCTATCAGTGTTTTTAATGTGGCTGATCAGTGTGTAACTGCTACTTGTGTGGAACATAAATCTCTACTAAACCCTTTGCTTCATATCTGGACACAAACTTCAATTCTTCATGTAACTGATATATTCGTTTTGTAGCATCTACCGAATAGTTTTCGTGGTCACTAAAAATGAAGTCTTAAGATTGATAAGTGAATAGTAACCCTAAAGTTTAATGGGATCAATTTTATATTATATATATAAAATACAATAAAATGACCTCAGTGCTTATTCCTTCAGCTCAGTTCTTCTATAGATGCAAGTAAATCCCATCATAAGTTAATATATGGGCTTTAATTCCATTCCACTGTTCAGCAGTTACTGCTAATTGTTTCTTTACTTGGTCTGATAGGTTGGATATGATGAAGATTAACCTTATGGGGACACCGCAACCTTGTGTAGCATAATCAAAATGGCTTACATGAAAAATAAAAACGAAGACATATAATTTAATAACAGTTTAAGCATTCAAATGGTTCTTTGAAGTATCACGGTTCTATATATCAGTAGTTTCAAAGCATTCAGGTTTGAAGCATTTTTTCTTTTCCTATGTGCAACAAGTTGGGTTGAAACAAAAATATGAAACAAAATACAAGGCTCCCTGAAGACTGGTTTGACAACCACTGTCTTTACGGAAGAACTCTTAAAGAAACCTTTATATTTAGGTGTGTACCCGGCTGATTCTTGTTGTGTACTCATTTATTATACAGAAGTTAAACTGAAACTCATTTTATGGTGGTTAACAGTTGCTTTAAATTGAGTTTCTACCCAACCTAATCTGTCAAACGAGCCCTAATCTGACACTACCTCTGGGCAACTGAGAAAAGTCAAAAATGCACACACTTTTGTGAAAGGGAAGAAAGAAATGGCTCTTATACGTCACTGGTTCGAGTTGGCGGGAGTGTGAGCATGCTGGTGTGTAGATGGGGAAGTCCATGAGCTGAGGCTGAGTATGTGACACATTCACAACACACTACTCACCGTGCTGACTCAACCTGGTGCAATAGTCCTCTTCTATGCAACACAGGATGTGGAAGCCACATAGGCCCTGTCATCTGGCACGTTTTACTCTTCCAACAGGGGCTTCTGTTAGAGTAAGCAGTCAGAAAAGTGTTCTTACGTCAACACACCCAGAAACAGACAGACATCAGCTGAGTAGGAAGAGACTTGGAATACTGTAGATATGTGAGAAATTAGCTGTATTATAGGAAGGAGGAAAGCATGTCCAAGAAACAGCAGAGAAAAGTACTAAAGGCAAAAATAAGAAAGAGATGAGACTCTGAAACTGTGGCGAAAAGACCAAAACCATAAAAGGTCCTATGGCTGCATGCCCAAAAAGGAGTCGATTTTTGTAAGTCAAGGGATGTACTTAAAGGCAGTAAATGTCTTAACTGTTTTTCAGACTTATAAAATGGGTAATGATTAAAATGTGTCCCAAGTGGTGGCACACTAATAAAATATGTCACGTCAACACAATTGCTTTCTTTACATTTAAAGAATTGCATGGATGTAACATTTTATTTATGTGCAACCACTCACATTTTGATCATGTAAATTCAAAGCACCATTTGTTTAGTGTTCTTAAGGGCTATACCTAAGTGTTTTAACTAGGCCTCTTGTTAGTGCTCACTAATTTCTTTTCCCTATATTTAATTAAAAAATATATATATCTAAATAAAAACCCTTCGGGCACCTACTTATGCTTTAACCTCTGACTTTTCTTTGACAGGATCTGTTCAGATGTGTAACTTAGTTGGCAGTAACTAGGTTGAATAGCGGATGTTGATTTAAGAGTAGCTTTTCGGGTTTCAGATGTGGACTACTTGAGCACTGATGTACGTCGCTCTGGATAAGAGCGTCTGTTAAATGCTGTAAATGTAAATGTAAATGTAAATGTTTTGCAGGATTATAGTAATCCACAAGAATATGATCCTCTTGACCCCTCATTGCACAGCCTGTCAAAGGTTTGGGGACACAAACAATCTTTTTTCTCTTTTTCAAATTGCTATATAAACATATCAACATTGAACCAGGTTAATTTTAAGGGAGGAAAGTGTGAAAACACTTTTTATAGTAGTACAGGGGATCAAACCAAACATCTTATATTTTATTGCCACTCAAACCTTACAGTTGTTTAAAACACCTTTGAGTAAAAAAAGATTAGATACCTGCTTTTAACAATAGTTTGGAAAGCTGTCAAATACATTATTCAGGCAAAACCTGCTCTTCACAACGAAGAAGATCCTGATGAACATGTAACTGTAACAACATATATTCAAAATATTAATGCATAGATATTTTATGCTAACAAAACTTTGGAGGTAAATTCACATTTCAAAGAGGGCAAGGAGTCCACAAACTTCTGACATTCATTGTACATGTGTAAGAAAATGCATTTGTTTTAAATTACTGGTTCATATTGCGAATGATTCACCATTACTCACATAGGCCTGAGAGGGACTTGAGAGGGGTCCTGAGGGAGGTGGGATTACTGGGGGAAAGGGGGTTGGGCCATGTAGGTGTGTCTCCTGAAGAGACTCCTCATTGGTTGGGTTTCTGCCAATTCCTGTATAGCAGTGTAATAAGGAGCTGGGAGGGAGGGGGGATTTCATGAGTGTCTGCTGAATCATCTACCCAGCTGGGAGAGCCAGAGAGGAGAGAGAGGGAAAAAAAGGGCAGGAGAAAAAGCTGGAAAGACGGGGAAGTGAGCCAGACACTCAGAGACTTCATACTGAGCCTAATCCCAAATGTTTGCACATATCAAATTCCCGCTCACTGTGTGACTCACAGTTTAGTGTGCACTGTACGTGTTGGCTTGACTGTAGTGGTTTTCACTCAAATGTAAAATCCGCTCCCCAGCCAGCTTAACAGTCAGCAGGGGATGTCAAACGAGGAAACACACTCAGCCGCTGATATTTGCCCCAATTTCACCTCTTTCACCACTTTTTAAGCCTGTTTGTTTCAGTCTATTCTAAGTATGCACACAGTACCAGAAGTATGGACACATTTAATTTCATGTATGCATCTCATAATCTTGCCGACGTTTTGATGTAAAGGCTTGAAAAGTGTTTCTAAGACAAATATGCTACCAGGCAATGCACACAGAGCAGTCACACTATGGAACATAATGCAGGCACCCCAAATGCGCACCTTTAACTCGTAGGTAGCTAAGACATCCGCAGGTCTACATTAGGGCTCTAGGTTTGTCGAGACATAGTATCAGTAGTGGAGATGGAAGTAACTTTCATATTTTTCTGAAAGGGCCCATTATTATTTACGACTACAGATAGCTTCGTTTATACCTATGTATTAATACATATTTTTAACATTAATAATTAGCATAAAACACTAATGATGCATGATGGGTCAGGTGGCATGAGCAGTGAGAAGTGTACCCTCCTCAAATTTGAAATGAATCCTATGTCACTCGTCTAGAGTAACTACTGTCACCAAATAGTCATGAACTGCTGAAGTACTAGACCTTTTAGATGCCTGTTATTGTATATTATAGACATTTACCTTTTTAATCATTTTATATTATAATGCAGCAGTGTTGACTTATACTGTGTACTATATATATATATATATATATATATGTATG